>GL380286.1:4886-53885 GCA_000143925.2 Caenorhabditis brenneri | reverse complement strand
TCCCTTTGGCCACGCCCACTAGGTTCCTTATTTTGGAGCATACACGCCACTTGACGCAGAGGCCTTCACTTTTGCTCCTTCTGGGGATAGATAGAAGTAGGAAGGTTACCTTATTGGGGTAGGGCACCTGCGCCTTTAAGGTTTGAGGGGAGGGGGTACTGTAGGATTTTAGCTAGCGACTAGGATATCATGCAGTTCTATTAGAGGGTTCCGAGATAATAGGATCAAGTTTTGGGGATTTTAGGATTTTCCTAGTTTTCTACTGATAGGATTACTTTAGAATTCTCTAGAAAAGTTTTCCTTTTCGTTCCTAGGATATCACACAAAAAATTTTGAAAAATTAAAAAATTTTGTAAAAACGAAAAGTTCTAAATTTTACACAGTCAGGAAGCCCTTAAAATTCTGTTCAAAATGGTCAAAAAACCAGTCAAAAAGCCCAATTTTGAAGCGAGTTACGCGCTTTTGAAGCTGGAGGCGAGAGATTGAGAGACGGCAGAGAAAGAGACAGTCTGGTTGTCTGCGTCTCTCACTCTCTCGTCTCCAACTTTGAAGGTGCGTAATTCGCTTGAAAATGGAGGTTTTGACTTGGTTTTTTGACAGTTTTGTAGGGAATTCCAAGGTCTTACAGGGCTTTTTGAAAAAATTGAAATTTTCAAAAAAAAAATTTTTTTTTCAAAAATCGGGCTCAAAATTTTTTTTCGAAATTTTTTGAAATTTGAAAATTTCCTTTCTTCTGCTTTTTTGTTGCTTTTCAAAATCTTTTTTCTTCCCTTTTTTCAAACTTTTCTCGTTCCAAAATGTCACTTTCTCCTCCTTCCCCCCCCCCCCCCTCGGCTCCTATTGTTCCTTTCTTCCATTGACACATACAACATACATTCACAAAACAAAGATTTCTTTTCTCCTTTTCTTCAGGAATAAAAAAAGAGACAAGAAAGCAAAGAATGTCGACGTCTTCCGGTGCCACCGCCACAACAATTCCCCAGGAGAATGGAGGAGGAGGAGCTGGAGGAGCTGCCAATAATCAGGTGGGAAGATTATCTCTTATCTCGGTTAGGGGCAGAGCTAGAAAAAAGTTGTCAACTAGTGAAATGTGCAAAATTGGATGATAAACATATTTTCAGTTGACACCTTTTTTGTAGCTTAAACAGGAAGAGAGATATGACGCCGCCTTAAAGATGCAGGAGGCCTCAGGGGGGGGGGGGGGGTGGTTGATCAGGATTACTGTAACTTTTTCAATTTTCTTTTGAATTCAAAATTCATCTGCCCTCTCATTTTTCACCTGGATTATTCATCAGGCTCCATGACAACTCTCATGAAAAATTCAGAACCCCCCCCCCCCCTCTAACAAAAAACGGGAGGAAGTCACGCAAAATGGGTCCTGCCACGAAAACTAGAATTCAGGGGTACGGTAGTCTAGCCAGCTGAATAATCTGAAAAAATTATCAGTAGAGCGCGATTGCAAAAGGAGTTATGTCATTCTAAAGCTGCAGGTGAGAGAGACGGCAGAGAAAGAGACAGTCTGACTCCCTGCGTCTCTCACTCCCTCGCCTTCAACTTCAAAGCGCTTAGCTCATTTTGAAAATGACTTGACGGCTCTCGGCACTTTTCTATTTTTCACATCTAGCCAATTTTCGATTCTCAAACATTTTAGTAGGTACTCTTCCTCCCCTTTTTCACTTCTAAATGAGTTTTCCCCGTCCCTCTTTTCTCCTCGTCACACCCATCTTCCGAATCCATTTGCTCGTGAGCTTTTCCTCCGTATATTTATGCGAAAAGTGCCTCTGGAGAAAAAGAAAAAGAAGAAGAAGAAGCAATTTAGGCGGGGCACATACTTTTTTTCGCGCATTTTCGTTTTCTCTCTTCAACCGCTCTTTTTTTATCTGATGGTTTTTTTTGTGATGTCTGGAAAATAAAGGGAGAGGAGGAAACAAGGAAGTTGAAATTGGGATTCAAGAACTATATCAAAAAAAGGAAAATTGAAAAAGCATAACCAAACATAACAGATACTAATTTTCACTGCTAAGGAGCGTCACTAAATGCGCCTTGGAATTTCCTTCAAAATGGTCCAAAAACCAGCTCAATAGCTCAATTTTGAAGCGAGTTATGCGCCTTTAAAGTTGGCGGCGAGAGGGTGAGAGACGCCAGAGAAAGTAGATTGTCTCTTTCTCTGGTGTCTCGCCTCCAACTTCAAAAGCGCATAACTCGCTTCGGAATAGAGCTTTTGAGCTGGGTTTTGGTCCATTTTGTAGGGACTAAGAGGCTCTTTTGGCCAGTCTACCAATTTTGTATTTTTCAATTTTTGATCCAAAAAAAATTTTTGAAACTTTTTCAAGTTTGGTTTCAGCAGAATGCTCTTGAAATTTCATTGAAACCCGTCCGAAAAAAATTAGAAAAGCTCAATTTTGAGAGGGGTTATGCACTTTTGAATTTGGGGTGAGAGAACGAGACACGCAGAGAAAACGACCGTCTCTTTCTCTGCCACTCTCTCACTCACTCTCCTCCAACTTTAAACGCGCATAACTCCCTTCACAATTGAGATTTAATTTAATTTAATTTATCTAGCCAGATATCAAAGAACAGGATAAAAGAGTTCAGTTCAATTTATTGAGATTAAGATTAAAATTTAGATTAAAATATGATTTTTAGACCGTAGGCAATTTCAAGGGCTTTCCGGTAATACAAAATTAAAAAAATATTTTTTCGTGTTGGGACCCAGTTCACTTTGAGGTTTGGACTACAGTAATCCACAGAGAGGGAGCAGCTGAAATATTCTAATTTTCCCGATTTTCCAAACACCTGCTCTTCTTTTTCAATTTGCTTATATAAATAACCTGAAATTTCTGATTTTTCCTGGAAAATCTGAAGTTTTCCACCTGCTCTTTTTAATGATTCATAGTCGGAGCGCCTCTAAACTAGCTACCAATTTTCCAGGAAGAAATCGACATCAACTTGGAGGATCCACAAGTCCAGGATGCCGCCAAGAAAATTCAGAACGTGTTCAGGTAATCGCGCTCTGTTGATAAGTTTTCTAATCTCTCGATTTTTCGAATCATTCGAATTTCAGAGGAAAACGATTCGGAGCCAAGGCAGCTGCACCGGCAGCAGCCACAGCAGTGGTCGCTGAGGATAAGCAATAATTATCGATTTATTTATTGTGACACTTTTTTTTGAAGAATTGAAGACAAAAATAAATATACATTTTCGATTTTGAAAAGTTTGGGCAAATGCGCCCTGTTGTACAAAAAAAATATTTGAAAAAAGCACGGGGAACTCAAAAAAATTTTTTTTTGAAATCACAAATTTAGGTATTTTCGGTAATTTGCATCACAGGAAAATCAAACTGAACAGGTCCGTCTCCTCTTCTCTGGTCTATCCTTCTTCTCTTCCTCGCTTTCAAACTCTTTAATAATCCACTCAACGAAATCCCTGGTCAACGGCTCCTCGGATATCGTCAAAATCCATTTCAATCGATCGAAAACTCCCTCAGAACTGTCAATCGTATTTCTGTGTTTTTCAAGAGTTCTCATGATTTCCTTGGCAACAATACGATCCAAGTTAACGACATTTAATTCTTTTCTGGACACGTTTTTCTTGCTTTCACAGTGCACATAAAGAAAGTAGAGTAGACGAAGAGCCATCGATTGCTCCGCACTTTTATTGACGCGCACGGATCGTCTGGAAAACGGGAAATTGGGATTTCGGAGCCCTGGGAAGAAAACGGCATGGCTCTTTACGGTTTAAGTGGTCCTATAGCCATTTGGAAGGTCCCATGTTGAAACCAGTGGTCTCAAAACGGGGGTCTCAGACTGGTCCCATAGTGGTCATAGTGGTCCAAAGTGGTCCCAAAAACACTGACTTTGAGAGGACTGATCTCATCTTGTGGTTAGGAATTTTCTACAAATTGGTGGACTGAAAGTAGATGCTCCAACGAGCGGATTCTGAAATTTCCAGCCCTAACTGGAGGTCTGGAAATCTTCATCTAGCCCCGCCCCCTCGACGTAGCTATTTCAGATTGAAGATTTCCAGATGGTCAGGCTCCAATGAGGGCTGGAAATTTCAGAATCAACTCACAGAAACATCCGCTTTCTGACCACCAATTCACAGAAAATTCCTTACCCATGTGAAAAAACATCATCTTGTTGGGACCAGGGCTGTGCGAATAAAACTTTTTTTTAATCGAAAAAAAAATTTTTTTCCAAAAAATTTTTTCGAGAAAAAAGGCGAAAAATTTTTCGCACTAGGAGTTGGAAACAAATCCAGAAAAATTCCGAAAAATCATGTTTCGATTTTTTCGTCCTGAAAAAAAATTTCGAAAAAAAATTTTTTTTTCGATTTTATTTTTTGCACAGCCCTGGTTGGCACCACTGGTCCCGAAGCATCCAGGGTATGGTATTCAGAATGACTTTATTGAAACATGCTCCTTTATCCCGTCGGGACGCCCAGAACCTTCTTTTTCTGTCCGGATGCTCATGAACTTTTTCTTTTTCCAATTTACTACAAACATGGTGCAACGACCAAATTATAGTGGTCTCAAGACGAGTTTCACGTCTTTGAAATCATTTTTTCTCAAAGTCGGTCTTTTTTTTACTGGTCCCATCTCTTAAGATCCAAACATGGTACCACTAAAACCGTAAAGAGCCAAAAAATTTTTGGAACTCACATAAAATCGGGCGCCCATTTCTTATCCTCCATCATTTGCAAGCCTGCATTAACTGGCATATGCTTATTCAATAGGGTATACAGTGCTTCGATAAGAAGCGCATGGTTTGGATCGGGAAATTCGAAATTTCCGAAGGCAACACAGAAGGATCGAACACACTCCCGATCCACTTTGAGGTTGTCCTGTGATTGATCATCTCTGAATTCGTAGACTTCCAAAATGAGTTCTAGTAATTCCTGGAGATACGTGTCATTGTCGTAGGATTCGAGTAATTTCGATAGGTTTTGGATGAATGATGGGTTTTTCAAAAGACATTTCGCTCGTTTTGGTGACATTTCGCTGGAAAAAATTGGAATTTCAATGAAAAATAAGGCAAATACTCAAGTGCTATGAAGTGATTAAGTGCTATATGCCAATTTTTTTATTTTTTATTTTTTTCTAGTATTCCAGAAATATTCGGCAAGTAATCCCAAGCACATTGGTTTTTACAGAACTCAAAAAATATTGATTTTGAACCGAGTTATAGCCAAAAAGACCGAAAAATTTTATTCTGAGCAATGGGTAATTCGGGAAAACCGACCGTACTTGGCTCAAAATCATTATTTTTGAGTTCTGTAAAAACTATTCGACTCAGGAGCACTTGGCGCGCATTTTGATAGTATGATGGCCTAGAAACCCAAATTTTGGATTTCTAGGCCATCAGAGCGCAAGTAGCGTCAAAGAGCCAAATATAGCACTTGATCACTTCATAGCACTTGAGTATCTACCAAGCAATCCCTACCCAAATTTTTTATGAAGAACCACCATAGAAGCATTCCTTGCATACAAACTTGACAATGCAGCCGCAGCATCCTCACAAATCCGATCGATATTTTCCTTGCAGGTATCGAGAATCTCATCGTTTGCGAGAACAAGCCATATAGCTTGGTTTTGTAAAAAATTCGAGTATCCAGAATTTTCGTAGATCCCAGTGCGGAATGCCCGGATGATGGAGTAAATGAGGTGTTGTCGCTCGGCGAAGGTGAAGGATTTGGCGCGTTCGCCTCTGAAGGTAAGTAGTCAAAGAGCAGTTGGGGAAATACTCAAGTGCTATGGGGTGATCTTGTGCTATAGATCAACTTTTGGCGCTCTTTCGATATAGAACTGTGTCGAAATAGAATTGTCCCATATCTCAAAAGTGGTGAGAGCTAGAGAGAAGTTGTCAACTGCAAACTTGCTTAAAATTCAATTTGGAGCAAGTTTGCAGTTGACAACTTTTCTCTAGCTCCGCCCATTTTTGAGATGTGGGACAGTTCTGAGACAATAGCGCTTAGCAAATAGCACATGATCACCCCATAGCACTTGAGTATCTCTAAAACTATCGAAAATACCTGCAAATCTTCCTCAAAACTGCCGCAGCATACATTTGACAACGAGAATTCAAAAGCCTGCACATCAACATAAAACAGTCCCTGAGCAGTTCTGGACTGATCAAATCATACTCATTATCCAAGAAATTGAAGACTTTCGTTGAAATTGATGCCCGAAACTCTTGATTTGCGTTGGAACCCTCATCAAACAAGTACTCAATGGTGGCAAGGCAATCCTTGAATGTGCCCAAGGTTAACAGCTTCAATGATTTCTTCCCGGGGATCTGTGCATGGTCTTCCAGGGGAGTGTCGATTAAGTTGATTGCCTCCAGTTTTGGATAAGATTTGATGAGCTCTTGGAGCATTTCCTCGGTGATTTTACAGTTCGAACAGCTTAGATATGTCAGCTCAGGGAGCCTTTTTTCACAGGATAGGTAGAGAAGCATGTTTTTGGATTTTGATTCGGTCCTAAAAAAGGGGAGAGGTTGATTTTAGCTGACTTTGAGCATGTGCCACACGGTCAAATTTTTTTCTATGACCTAAAAATTTTTGAGCGTGTGACAACTTTTTTGTGCAATCACTCTCCCGGCAGATAGAGCTCGTCCAAAACGCCTACCGCAGGAATTGAGTTCAAGGACCCTTCATAAATCGAGCTGTATCTCCCGAGAGAGTGGTTGCCCAAAAAAGTGACCAACTACAAAAATGAAGTTCGAGCTATGCTTGATACGTCCTAAAAATTTTTTAAGCCCTAGAAAAATTTTTGACCGCGTGAAGCATGATCAAAGATCAAAGCTCACATTTGAACTCACATATTTTTCCCATTGATCATCAGAGCTCTCAAATTCTTCAGCTCAAAAAGCTCCTGTATACCCCCGAAATTGATTCCAGAGACGTTTAGAATTGTCAAGTTCTGAAGCTTAGAAATCCCATATAAATCTGAAATTTTTGCTCCCGAAATATCGAGCTCTGAGAGCCCGGTGAAGTTGGTGAAAATTTTCTGGATTACTGTATCAATTGGACCCAGGTTAGGAATTTTCAGGGAGACCAGAGAGGGGAGAAGTGTGGCGAGCTGGAAAAAGGTTGTGTGTATTTGTGTAACCATGGTCGAAAAAAGCATTTTAGAGAATTTCCGGTAATGGTCCGACTCCCTTTTTGCGCCAGCGCCAGGAAAAATGGGGCTAGCGCGAGTAAGGCGCCGGAGATGAACAAGCGCTAGCGCCAAAACGAAGCGGTTTCGGCACCAATTCGGAACAGAATCAGCACTGGCGCCTCGTGACAGCGGTGTGAAACGGGTCGAGGGCTGCCAACCACTGAGCCTAGGTCCGGCACCGGTGCCGAACCCCTTCGGCGCCAGTGCCGGGAATTTTCTGAGCAGTTATATTTCCTATGCCACCCACTCTAACCCAATTTTTTCATACTTGTGAAATCTCGGCCCAGCCCGGCCCGGACGGCCCGGCCCGGAGGCCCGGATTCAAGAAATTTTTAATTTTTTTTCTGAAAAAATTTCAAAATTTTCAGAAAAATTTTAATTTTTTCACTGAAAATTTATCAAAATAGTGTTTCATGCTTCAAAAACTCTAAATATTGTTTTCAATGTCAATATAACCCTGTAGCACAAAATTTGGAAATTTTTTTTCGATTTTTCAAAATTCGCGGTAATTTTCCGGGCTGAGCGGGCCTTCCGGGCCGGGCCGGACCTTGGAAATTGGTGCCAAAGCCCGGCCCGGCCCGTCACAAGTATGGATTTTTTAAAGGCACATCCCGCAAGACTCACTTCCTCTACCCATCCCGACACAAACTCCAGATTGGTCCCATCAATATTCAAAGATTTCAGCTTATTCTGACTCTCTGGATTCAACAACTTTTTTAGCACAGCAATGATATCAATCTGATGGATTTTATCCTCGTCATCTGAATCACTTTCTTCCGAGGCGTTCTCTCCAGAAACATCGATTCCCTTGTCTGGTATCCCTCCCGGATGAAACATTTTCCAATACCTCAGTGTACCCAACGTCAACTCCTGAACTTCCGGAAATTACTCAATTTGGCTCTTCTGCTATGGAGCCGTAGCCATAGCAGTTGATCACCGCCATAGCAATTGATTACCTACCTGTATATCCTGCTCATACACCATTTTGCACTGATTCTCCCCAAAAACGTCACTTTCCAATTCCATTTTGGAGACGTTTAGAATGTTCTTGACATTCAAACAGCTCTCCGGAAATTTCTTATTTTTGAAGTCTCTCCAAAACTCACGGAACACAAGGTTACTGGATTTGGTGTCCAGTTTTTGTTTGGCGGTGGTGATTTTGCCTGGAAAAAATGGATTCTAGCTCAATTTTCCAGCGAATTTGCATGGCAGTGGCCTAGCTTTTTTCGAGTGGCCTAGAAAATTGTAACCCATGTCAAGACGGTCAGATAGGGCTAAAAACCAGGTTTCTAGCTCCTATTTGAAGCGAGATATGCGTCTTTGAAGTTGGAGGGAAGAGAGTGAGAGACGGCAGAGAAAGAGACATTCGTTTTCTCAGCCGCCTCTCAATCTCTCGCCTCCAACTTCAAAGTCGCATAACTCGATTCAAAATAGAGCTTTTGATCTGTTTCTTAGACGATTTTGTAGAGAATTTTAAGCCTTTTCAAGTTTCGATATCCCAAAAAAATATTTTAGAAAATTGAAAAAATACACAACCAGGAAGCCCTGGAAATTCTCTTCCTAATGGTCCAAAAAACAGTCAGAGAGCTCAGTTTCGAAGCGAGTTATGCCACTTTGAAGTTGGAGGCGAGAGGGTGAGAAACGGCAGAGAAACAGACAGTCGTTTTCTCTGCTGTCTCTCGGAAAATTGAAACTTCTTCAGTGTATTTTCGGCAAGTTTGCCGTTTGTCAGCGGCAACTTGCCGGAACATCAATTTGCCGTCAGCTGCCTTTTACTTGCCTTTTGCTCGCCGTTAGCATTTGGCAAGCAATCGGCAAGTTGCTGTACAATTTTACCAGCTTGCCGCTCGTTTGCACGGCAACTTGCCGACAATTCCCTGAGCATAACAACCAACCTTCCAGAATATTCCGTGCAATTTGTTCGATGCATATGAGTTTCAATGTTTCTATCATATTGAATAAAGAAGTTGTTATTCAAAATGAATAAGACTTTGTGAATTTTCAAGAGCAAAGGATCGAGAGAAGCAGAGAAAAATAAAAATGCGTCGTTGCTGTGGGAAGTGTATATCTTGCCAAATGAAGAGAAACTGAGAGAAAAGGAGGGGTGAGACGCCCGTAAATAGCAGATGTTTACAGCTGCAACACATCTGAGTGCAAGGACAGATGAGCGGGATTGATTGCACTTTAACTTCTTCGGCTTGATTGGATTGTTCTTCATTTCGGTGATGTTTTCATGGTTCGACAATATGAAGAACTTATAGCTGCTGACTTGAGACGATGCGAACAACATGAAGAAGAGCAAGTGGACAGGAAGATTAACTCGATTTGGAGACATGAAAGCAGAGACCGGCATAACAATTTTTATTTTGTTTTGATTCATAAATTTTGTATTCGTTTGTGTTTTCTATTATTTCAACTGTGCCAAACTTGAGCTATTTTTGCGCGAAGCGGATAATTTTGGGCTTAATGGGTCCAGTTAGTTCGTGCCATTCCACAGGATCAATAGAAAACTCCGAAAATAGAACTTCGTTCCTGATGAACCACACCCGCTTACCCACTGGAGCATGCCCTTTTCAATGATACGTGTGAAAATGCAGACGTGCACACCTTTTTTTTGGAAGATTAATCGGATTTTTTTTCCATAATGCTGTTTGAACCTTTTGGGAGGAGAACACTCCCTCACGGTAAATTTTTCGTACTGACATTTTTTTTCTAGGTTTCTACGCTCCATCTCACAAGGTCTTTTACAAATTTCATATTGCTTCTTTAAAATCAGATCGTAAGCCGCGCACCATGCTTCCAGAGCACTTTTCATTAATAAATTTCGATCAAATTCTGTCAATATTATATTCAACATGATGCGAAAAAAAATTTCTATTCAGTTTTTTTCAACAAAATGAGAAAAATGCCTACGTACCGCTGAGTCGCCACGCAGTTGGCATGCGACCCTACAGTAAGAGAGAGCCCGCGAATGAAACCTTTTAAAAACACGTGCAAAAAAATTCACTGTGCTTCCTTTCTTCGTTTCTAAGAAGCATGCAAGCCTTGTTCCAAGAAAACGGCACCTCAATTTTATCAAATTTCAACCGACTTTTTCTGAAACCATCTGTGATCTGTGCTCTTTTAAAAACGACAGACCACACACTAAGAATGTCCGGTTGATAGCAAAAAAAACGGACTGTCTCTGTTTTTTCCACGTAGATTTTGTATTATACTGTAGTTTTGATAAGGTCCTTCAAGGTATTTTTGCACTTGGGTAAACAAAAAAAGTCTGGTGGTCAAAACCCTTTTTTCAAGATTTCTATTTTTTCCCAAAATAAGATCAAACCAATTCCAAAAAAACAATGACGTGACTCTGACCAATCAGTTTCCGAACGGTTTCCTCGTCTTTCCCAAAACGAAAAAATGATGACAAAACGGGCGATGACACGTGCGCAACCCTACGTGATTCTTGTGATACGTCTTCTGAATACGTGCATTTTGGGAGGCATTTTTCCATAGTCAGTTACTGTAGTTCGAGGAATTGAGAAGAGATCAAAAGATGTTTGGAGTGAACAAAGTATTGTTGTTTTATGCTCTCTAATCAAAAAACTCGCACTTCCTCAAGGAATGTTACCCTGCTGCACCACCGCACAGTGTAAAATGTAGAGTCTCGACAAAGAGATTCCTGAGTAGCAATCTGAGAACACCCGTCTGACGTCAGCAATGGCTCGTGGAGCAGTGAAACACAAAAGATCGCAATCGACACCTTTGCCCTTTGAGTAAAAATGTTTTGATTGTTCACTGCTGATAAGACGTGTATTGTATTTTTGTGGCCGATAGACTAGAACTCAACGGAATTTCCATCAGGAACCAGGTAGGTGAGACAGGAAGGCCTCAAAGTTCTCTAAGATGTAAGTGAAGCTAGCTTAGTGAAAACTGGAAGTTCCTTAATTATTCAGTCTTACTAGGGATTTTTTTTTCTCACATGGGTTAGGTGCAGGACTGTGCAAGAAAAAAATTCCGAAAATTTTGTTTTTTTTTTTTTTCGAAATTTTGGTTTTTTTTTTCAGGGAAAATGGGTAAAAAGGAGGTGAAAACATGAAAATATACAAATGAAAAACTGTTTTTTTTTCGGCGAAAAAAGTTTTTCGGTTCCAAATGGCGAAAAATTTTTCACCGAAAAAAATTCTTTTTTCGAAAATTTTTCGCACAGCCCCGTCTGAAAGTGGTGGTCTGAAAGTAGATGCTTCTGAGAGTGGAAAATACTGAAATTTCCAGCCCTCACTGCAGCCTGAAAGGGGGCGGAGCCAGATGAAGATTTCCAGACTTACAGGCTCCAGTGAGAGCTGGAAGTTTTAGAATCCACTCACAAAAGCATCTACGTTCACACGATCAATTCATAGAAAGTTCCTGACCCATGTAGAAAAAAGTTTATTTTTTTCGTAACCGGCTCTTCATGGCTCCTTTCTTTGATGCGATTTATCTCAACAGCCATAAGAGCTATCCAAAAGTTTTCAACTAAAAACTTGCTCAAAATTTCGAAATGAACATTTTGTCTGTCGCCAGTTTTCTTCTATTTTCTCTGGTTCCCGAGTTATATGGCAATTCCTAAGCTATCGAGCGAGATCGAGGAGTCCTAGGCACACATAGTACTATATGTTTAAAGCAGCATATCTCGATTGCCCTAACAGCTATCAACAAGTGGTCAACTGACAAAATGTTCAGCACAAAATTTTAAAAATTTTATTAGTTGATTACTTTTTGATAGCTTTAAAGACAAGCGAGATATGCTGCTCTGAAGGTCAAAGTGTGCCTAAATAACAGGATTTACGGTGTGCAGGCCCCCTTTTTTGAGGATTTAGCGTAACAGCCAAAAAATTTGCCTCATTTTTTCAGTTCCAGCTACAACATACACATTTCCCTGTCAGGGGCAAAGTTCCGATTACATAATTGATTACATCTTGCCATGTAACACCCCCACCGGAAAATTGGAAATAGACTCCGCCGAACACGATAAGAGACCGTATTGCTGATAATGGAAATTTATGATGTGACAAAAGTTATTACGAAGAAAGGGGACTAAATGTCGGGTGATGATTGGTGACGGTTTTTTTGTGTGTGGAGGAAAACGGAAAAAATGCTACACATATGACTAGGAACTAATTTTGACTCTATACAAAAAAAATATTGATTTTCCATAGGTAGGTCAAAAAGGCATACACCGTAACCATTAATCCCAAAATGATGACAATAAAAATGATGACAGGTATTTTGATGAGCGTAGGATATCCCAGACAGTTCAAGGTCATCGATTTTTTGTACTTTTTTTAATTCGATGATTTTTTGTTTTGTTGGTTTTTGGGGGTCGATTTTTTTTCCGGAAATTTTCTGTCTGTGTGTCTGTCTTTCCGATGGTCGGCTCAGTTTTTTTTTGGGTTCACACGGGCTCACGAAGTATTCCAATCGAAAAATTTAAATTTCGCCGAAAACTCAGAAACTGCGCTCCGCCGCGCAGATTTTCAAAAAAAAATTCCTTGAAAACTGATTTTTTACTGTTTTGTGACAGAAAACTGAGGGAAAAATTCTCCATAAACGTACAAGTCTCTCGCGGTCGTTTGAAAATTTTTTCTTTGGACTCACGCGGGCTCGCAAAGTGTCCCCTTCGAAAAAATTTTGCCGAAAACTCAGAAAGCGCGCTCCGCCGCACAGTTTATTTGAAAAAATCTCTTGAAAACTAATTTTTCAGTGTTTTTGGAGTCAAAATTGGCAGAAAATTGAGAGAAAAACGTTCAAAAACATGGAAAAATCTCGCGGTCGTTAGAAAAAATTCTGAGTGGAAACTCGTGGGTTCGAACCTCCGCCGCACAGATTTTCAGAAAAATCCCCGGAAAAATTACTTTTCAGTGTTTTTCAAGTCAAAATTGGCGGAAAATTGAGAGAAAAACGTTAAAAAACAGAAAAAAAAACGTTTCTCGCAGCTGGGACTCGTGGGTACGAACCTTAGGGTACACCACTCCTCCCCCCCCCCCAACTTTGAAGGCGCATGCTCTAGAAAATTCTTACAGTAACACATTTCGAAATTGAAGTCTAAAGACTAACTAGCACCCACTAGACCATACATCGCTCCTAACACCGTACTCCACTTCCATTTCACATCAACGACAACCTGTACAGAGATCATTGTAGTGCCTCCCCGTTCTCCTCTCCTGTCTCCGATTCTCATGCCGGGGTGCGAATGGAAGATGATGACAAACTTTCCTTCTTCTTCTTTCATTCTGCTACAATGAATGCCCCTTATCAATTCCCCCTCCTGCAAACCGTACAGTGTCACACCATCCGACTTGCTGATTATCACGTAGGCCCCCTACGTGACTTTTGATAGGAACTATCTTGAGAGGGGGGCGGAGTAGACCGAACACGGGAAGTTTTGAGAGAAGGAGTGTTTTGATAATTGTCTCGTAGGACATTAGGAGGTATATATAGAAGACATTTTGGAGGAGTTGGTCACCCTGGGGTCTCGCACTCTAGATCTGTTTTATCTCTGTTGAGAGTAGAGATTGGGGAAAATGGTCAACTAATAATATATTTGTTTTGTAATTTTACATATTTTATTAGTTAACAACTTTTTTCTATCTCGAAAGACAACGGAGATAGGGACCTTCTTGTTTGGCTTGCTGCAAAGAAAGATAAGGTCTCCTATCTTTGCAGCTCTCTATCTCAGTTCCCATAAGAGATATCAAAAAACAGCCAACTTACTTTGTATTCCTCATTCAATTTTCTACATTTCGCCAGTTGACAACTTTTTCCCATCTCCTTTCCCAATCAAGATATGATGCCCCCAAGGTTCACATTTAGGACTTTGACACCTTCTCGCTCTCTCTCTCTCTCTCTCTCTGTCCCTCTTTCGATTTTCGCGCGGAGGATTCTTTTTCTAATAGATCAAATTTTGTCGTCGTCTTGTTGCATGATATAAATTTTCTGATCATAGACATTTCTTTTCTTCTGATGACAGTTCGTGATAGTCACGTTCGCCCATTTCGTCAGAAACTCCTCTTTTTGAACTTTTGTGTCTTGATTCTTCTATTTTTTTCTTCCATTTTTGTGTGTTATTTTTTTTTGGTGGGCGAAAATCCCTTTTTAAACCTAGTTAGACGGTTAGAGTAGTCATGAAATCTGAAAATTTGGCGGGGATTCAAAAAAAATTTTTTTTTGAAAAAAAAATTTTTTTCCAAAAATTTTTTTTCCAAAAATTTTTTTTCCAAAGCCCCCAGACCAAAGTATCAATATCCGGTTTTACCACTTCCTATCCCTTCTTCCTGTCTAACACTTCTCGCCCCGCCCACTTTTGCAACTCTTCCTCAAAAACCACGCCGTCTCCACGTGATTCTCTCTCTCCCCTCTCCCCCATTTCTGATCCAAATCGTGTTTTTTTTTCAGAGAAGATCGTGTATATGTCATCACCATCCAATCATCATCATCATCACACTCTAATCATCATGGAACGACTTGGCACTGAAGTACGTCTGTACTCAAGCCCCATGGACGCGATTCTCAATGCAAATGTGACGAATTGTCTGCAGTCGGTGTTCACACCGGATACCCTACGAATGGCCGTCAGTCCGTTGTTGGCATGGATTACTCTGGTGGGTATTTGGAGAATTTTAAAGGCGCATATGGTTTCTAGAGGCTAGTAGATCAATAATTTGATCTACTAGCCTTAAAGGCGCATTAGTTTGGTAAATAACGATAAGCTACGTGATTTTGGGCACTATTCCTGCAATTTGGGAAGTGGAAATTGGAAAAGACAGTGGGTGATAAAATGATGATTAGTTGACCGACCAATACAAGTTTCTGCAAAAAGCGGAAATGGTCGGGTAATGGGGGCTTAGGGCTCAGGCCAAGGCTGGAAAAACGGGCTTTTTTCAGCCTAGCCGTAGGATCGCTTGAAATTTTCAAGTTTTTCACTCAATTTCAATCGATTTTCTGGAAAATTAGAACGAAATAAAATTTCAAAATTTTTCTCGAAAAAAAAATTTTGACTGAAAAAAATTTTTCCGAAAAAAAAATTTTCCAAAAAGTTCCAATTTTCATTTTTTCGAAATTTTTCTGAAAATCGATTAAAATCGAGTGAAAAATTTGAAAATTTCAATCCTAATTCAACGGTTTCGAACTGTCGCGGAGCCGAAAATCAGCGCGACGCGACCGCAACGCGCTTGACGACACATAATTTCTGACGCAAAACTGATTTTCTGAGCTAGTTCAATTCTTCGCCGAGAATACTAAGCTCAACGTTTAAAATGAGCGAATTTTTTGACAAATTTTTCGTAACATCGGATAATTAGGGAGAAATTAGAAAAAAACCGAATTTTCTTGTCCGCGCCCGGCCGTCTGCCAGGGCTCAAGCTAAAAAAAATATCCGAAAATTGAATTTTCCTCCTTTTCCAGGTCATCTTCGGCACATTCTCCCCAATCAGCTCCCTGTTCTCCGGCCTCTCCCTAAAACGATCATACAAAGAGCTGATCACAGAAAGATCCTCGAAACTCGACGTCCTCGACATCTTCCGATTCATCGCAATCCTTTGGGTAATGCTGAATCATACTGGATCCGAGGGACGAATCGATATTCTGGAGAGACTCCCTTCAGCGGACGCCTTCAAAAGTGCCATGCATGATCATCCCGTGTTTGGAGCCCTCATGGGGAATAGTGCCCTTGGAGTTGAGATCTTTCTGGTGCTCTCTGGATTGTTGGCTGCTCGAAGTTGGCTCAGGAAGGCCGACGAACCATTCTTCCCTCACTGGAAGTCATTCATCACCCGAAGACTACTCCGATTGGCTCCATCCATGTTCATCTTCGTCTATATCGCCGCTGGACCCATCATGGAAGCCCTGCTCCCCAGATACTCTTCCTCCATGGTCTCCGCATGTGGATTCTGGGGGATTCTATCCCATGTGACATTCACCTCCAACTGGCAGAGCACTCCAACCTGCATGGGGTATCTTTGGTACCTCGGATTGGATATGCAGTTGTACATGGTCGCCCCAATATTCCTTAACATGCTTCACAAGTCCCCCAAGAAAGGTTTCCTTCTCACCATCACTACCGTAATCCTTTCAATGTTCATCCGTGCGGGTTACTGTACCGCCTATGGTACCTGCAATAAGAGTGACGTGGACATTCCCTTCATCTCCTACCCGGGACAAGATGCCGAGACTCTGAAGAGTATCTATGCAGGACTATGGGATATGTACTCGAGACCCTACACCAAATGTGGACCATTCTTGATTGGACTCCTCCTGGGATATATTACAACAGCAGCCAACAAGGTTAGTCGTGAAATTTTTTTGGAAAAAAAACCCCCAATTTTTTTCAGTACACAATGTCTCCATTGACCTCTAAGGTCCTATTCCGTTCGAGTCTCTTCGTCGCCATCACCACAATCTACGCAATCCTCCCCGAGTACTGGAATCCAGACGCCGGGAATACCGTATACAATACGATCTACACTGCCGTCTTCCGATCGGTTTTCGCGTTGGCCATCGGTGGAATGATTGCCGCGTTGTATTTCAGACAAGAATAGTGAGTTAGAATTAAAAAAAACAGAAAAAAAAATTTTGAAAAAAAATTTTTTTCGGAAAATTTTTTTTTCGAAAAAAAAAATATTGAAATTTTATCTTTTTTCTAGTTTTTCAGAAAATCGAGAAAAAAAATTTCAAGCCAAAAATGCTCATTTCCAATATTTTTCCCCGTATTTTTTCCCAATATCCCCATTTTTGCAGCCGTCCAACCCATCCAATCTTCGCCCTCCTAGCCAAACTCACCTACAACGCCTATCTCCTTCACATGCCAGTTGTCTACATCTTCAACTGGCTGCCATTCCTTCAAACCGCCACCTCCCCCGTCCATCTTCTGTTGGTGCTGCCGTTTGTGGCGATTCTCTCTTTTATAGCGGCACTCTTATTCTATCTGTTTGTTGAGGCACCAATCGGTCATCTGACTTCTCAGTATGCCACGAGAATTGGTCTTTAAATATTTCTTTTTGTTGATTATTTTTTATCGGGAAAAGCTTTAGGACCCCCAATGATTCTATGTACATATTTCTTCATCTTGTTCCCTTTTCTGGTGCTTTTTTCATGTATTACGGGTGAACACTCACACTTTTCAAAATAAATAAGTATTATTTTTTATTTTTTTATTAAATTGAGTAATAAATTATTCTAAACAAATTAGACAATGAAAAAAGGACCCTGGCCGCTACGACACTCCGCGATTCCGGGCGATGAACATTGTTTATTATGAGTAATTTTTTTGTTTTTTTTTTTAATCTTTTTAACAAAAACACTTTTGAACCGATTTTTCATTGAATTTGTGCTCGAATGTGTTCAATTTCAATAGAGTTTCACCGATTTTTGTTGCTCTTCCTCAGAAAAAAAAAGAAATATTCGTTGAAAATTTCTGCGAATTTGACATAAACTTTGTTTTGAATTCATTGGAATAGCAGGTTTTTTTTTCTTAAGTTTTTTATTCGTTTTCATCGCTAAAACAAGAAATTTTCCGAGAAAATTGACTGAAATCGATCAAAAACCACTGAAAAAACAGCAAAACCACCAAAAATTTATTCTGTCTAATGCACACCACCCGAAAAATTGCGGAGCAAAGTGTTTGCGTACACGATGACACAATGACCAAAAATTCACACGTAAAGGTCGCACTCGATTTTTCTGGGGCAAATTTTGTGATTTTTCTTATTTTTTGATCTATTGACCCTTTCATTGAGCGCTAGCGGGAATTATTGTCATTTCTTCGTCTTGCTGGTCATTCATCCGCAAGTTTTTTTTTGCCATTTTTCTCGTCAGTGCGGCTTCTCTGCTCATGCTAAGTAAACCTGGTGAGAGTATTCGTACCACTTATTTCAACTTCGATTATGCACGATGTTTTCCGGAGAAGGGAGTTTCTTCAAAAAAAGCTCCAAAAGTTTTTCGTTCCCGGATTTCCTTGAAGTTTTCGCTAGAATTTCCCTGGGATCGAGGTGTTTCCAAAACATTTCCAGAATTTTCCAGGGGTCCCATGGGTAAAGGACCTGTCAATAATATCATGCTAATCCATCATCTGTCACAGTTCCCATTGTTCCTGACGTGAAGGAATCCTTTGTTCCGTCACCTTTGACACCTTACGCTGTGACAGGTCATGACAGATCAATCAATATTAAAGGAACACCGCCGATTATAATGGAAAGGCTCTAGAACGTTCCATTCGCTCCGCCCCCACAGTATATAAGGGCCAGTCTGCCCCTCATTTCTTCAGTCGTATCTACGACTACCCCTCCAGGGTTGCAGTTTCTGGTTCCAGACTCTAAACTGATTCATTTCGGTTGAACGTCACCGGGAATGGGCAATCACTTCTCCTCCTCCAGGGTTGCAGTTTCTGGTTCCAGACTCTAAACTGATTCATTTCGGTTGAACGTCACCGGGAATGGGCAATCACTTCTCCTCCTCCAGGGTTGCAGTTTCTGGTTCCAGACTCTAAACTGATTCATTTCGGTTGAACGTCACCGGGAATGGGCAATCACTTCTCCTCCTCCAGGGTTGCAGTTTCTGGTTCCAGACTCTAAACTGATTCATTTCGGTTGAACGTCACTGGGAATGGGCAATCACTTCTCCTCCTCCAGGGTTGCAGTTTCTGGTTCCAGACTCTAAACTGATTCATTTCGGTTGAACGTCACTGGGAATGGGCAATCACTTCTCCTCCTCCAGGGTTGCAGTTTCTGGTTCTAGACTCTAAACTGATTCATTTCGGTTGAACGTCACTGGGAATGGGCAATCACTTCTCCTCCTCCAGGGTTGCAGTTTCTGGTTCTAGACTCTAAACTGATTCATTTCGGTTGAACGTCACTGGGAATGGGCGATCACTTCTCCTCTTCCAGGGTTGCAGTTTCTGGTTCCAGACTCTAAACTGATTCATTTCGGTTGAACGTCACTGGGAATGGGCGATCACTTCTCCTCTTCCAGGGTTGCAGTTTCTGGTTCCAGACTCTAAACTGATTCATTTCGGTTGAACGTCACCGGGAATGGGCGACTAGGCATCGGAAATGCCACTAACTCTTTGAGAGTTGCCTAAACAGGCTATTTATTTGTCCATTGATTGTATTTTAACACCTTTAGCTTTGATTGTCTATGACTGTTTCTAATCCCCCTCCTCCTCTTCCTTTAGGGCAGTTGTATTCTCTTCTCGGCCATGGATTGATGCATTCCGATCCGACGGTTGATCAGAGAACTACAACTTCTCGATCGTATTGAAGCAAATCTCCGGAAAATCTACGAAGAATCCCGCGGCTCACTTCCGGGATAATTCCTCGGAAAATGATGCACAATTTCTTTCCAAGAGATGATATTGAGGTTTGTCAGTATTCCTAAATTGAATTTCAATTAGAAAAGCTATTTCAGAAACAACTATTTTGATGGCGATACCAAGCAAGCGAAATGGCAGTTGACACGAGAAGCGCTTCGATTTTAAACAACTCCACAGCGGTCGATTGTTTTCAGTTATGAAAATTCCCTGTTAAGGACCTGCGGTGCGTTTTTTTTCTGATTTCCAACTTCATTTTTTTTGGAAATAAAGGGCCCGGACATGATAATAAGTTATCGGGGGGAGAATTAGGTTCCTAGTTCTTCTTTGGACGTCCACGTCCCTTCTTGGCTCCTCCGTTGGATGAGGCTGCAGCTGGAGCCTTCTTCTTTGGTGCCGGCTCGTCGTCATCAGATCCGGCGTCCTAGCGGGTTCTTGTGGCGAGCATTCTTGCGCTCTGGCTCACGAGCAACCTTTGGCTCCTTGGCGACCTTCAGAGCAGTTGTATTTTCTGGCTCCCCGGCCATGGATTGGTGCATTTCGATCCGACGGTTGACCAGAGAACTACAACTTCTCGGCATCGCAAATGCCACCCACCCATTTTTCATTCCTCAACCACTACAACCTTCCCAACCATCGATCCTCACATAAACCTCTCTAGTGCTTCAAAGTTAAAAAAATGAAAGTGTCAAAGTTTTTACATGCACCTTTAAAGCTCCGCCCACAAATTGCCACACTCTATGAAACCGGGTTTTAAAAGAGAAGGTAGAAAAAATTATTTATTTATTCCCTCCGAAATCGATTCAATTGTCTCCAATAGTCTAATGAATCCGATGCAATCAGTCGTTGTCCATGTCCTGTTCGTTCCCGGGCCGCCAGTGCCATTGAGATTCGAGCTACCGCTGACATGGCGGAGAACGGATCATGGCCTGAAAAATGGATAAATCGGGGGACTAGTGAGTTACTCACAATCACACTCTGCCACAATCAACCGTGGATTGGAAGCTGACGCCTCCTCCATTTCTCCTCCTTTCTGTACACCGTCGAGTAGGATGTCAGCTTGTCTGGAAGTATTGATTTTATGGGCGCGGCCTTGAAGAGAGAGAGAGAGAGGGCGCCCTCTATCTACGCCCTCTTCGCCTACTCCCTATGCGTAACGCGTGGTGTAGTGGCTAACGCGCGTGTTTTCGAATTTTTCGACGCGGGTTCGATTCCGGGCGGGGTCAAATTTTTTTGTTTTTTTTTTTTTGTAAAGCATTCCTCACCGAATGGCCCTCGATATCTCCGCCAAACAGTTCAAATCGTATCGAAACTCCCGCAACGTCGCCCCATGATCCTTTAAAATCTGTGCGACGACTCCAATTTGTTTGCATCCTCCCCCAGTAACTGCCACCACTTCCGTCCCCTCCAAATAATTTTCGCCGAGTTGAGCTCGTTGTTTTACGTTGGCTCCGATGTAGACATTTCCGACGAACTGGAAATTGAAATTAGGCTCCGCCCACTTTTTTCTGGATTTTTTCAAAACTGTTACAATAATCAGGAGCCTTTTCGAAAAAACTACTAAAAAACTAAAAAAACTCACCCTTTTCGAGATTTTCAGCATTTTCAGCAAAAATTTTTCTGAATATCTTTTGTTTTCCCAAAAAAAATCCAAGAAAATGGAAAATGAGGCACAAGAAAATAGGGGAGGCGAGTAGGAACTAATCCAATTTCAATTTCAATTTTCTCCTTTTCTTTTTGCAGACTAGGCACCGCCCACTTTTACAACCCCTCCAGCTGTTTGGAGGAGAAGGAGGGGAAGAGCAAGTCAATTTGAGTCGCTCTGAGCTAATTATTTTTTTCTTTGTGCTCTTTTTGTCCTTATTCTTCGAGTGAAAATAGGGAAAAAGAGCAAGAAATTGAAGACAATTTTGTTTTTAAATCTTCCTTATTCAGAATGGAAAACAATGGGAAACGGACACAAAAAGGACAAAAAACGATGGGAAAATAAAGAAAAGATGGTAAAGATAACACAACAAAACAATAGATTTTCAGCCCTGATAAAAAGAAGGGGGCGGAGTCAAAGAAAATCAATCTGAAAACGAGAAAAAATCAACGGAAAAACGTGGCTTAATGGGGGCTAAAATGATGGAAAATTGGGGGATTTTCGACTGAAAAACCTCCTAAAAACAACAAAATAAGTGACTTTTTTGGGGTTAAAATGATGAAAAATGGTGAAAAATTGCGGAAAAATCAGGGAAAAATCAAAATTTAATGCTCATCCTCGGTGTGCTTCTTTCTCTTCTTCGGAATCTCCTCCTCCTCTTCCTCTCCATTTTCAGCCTGTTGTTGTTGCTCGTGGAGTCGTTTCAGACGCTTCTTTTCCTGAAAAAAAGGGATTTTTCGGAAAAATGTCAATCAATATTTTTTGTTTACTACATTTCTCAACAATTAATTTATCAGCAGTAGCACTCATTCCAACGGAATTATCATCAAAAGTGCATGCACTTTTGATAGGAAAATTGACAGTTCAGAGACGTTTTTGACAGAAAAAATGCAACAATTTGCTTCGAAACACGGGAAAAATGTTATGTATTCTAGCGATCAGTGTAAGAGAAAGTGCTGGCCGAAGATCCGAAAACTTGACGGCCCCGATATCCCACCACGAAAACTACCGTATCAATTTAATTTCTATCGTGAGACTTATCGAATTTCATGAATTCCTATCGATTTTCAGTTATTTTTCCTAGAAAAAAAAACTCTCAAAAAAATTGAATATTCGTTAAAAATCGATTAAAAATCCGATTTTCAGGCATCGGCGTGGGGTGCGGTTTGCCGATTCGGAAAGTCAAAAACAGCTCTGAAAACACGGGCCGACCGGGCCAGGCCGGTCCGGGCCGATAAAATTTCTCAAACGGCCCGCCCCAGCCGGTTCCAAGTATGATAATAAATTACCTTTTTCAATCTCTTCCTCTCAGCTTCCTCATCCTGCTCCTCCTCTTGATCCACCAATTCCTCCTTAACTTCCACCTTAACCTCCTCCATCAACTCCTCTCGTTCTCTCTGCTCTCTTCTCAATCGTTTTCTCTCCTTTTTCTCCGCTTTTCGACGAGCCTTCTCCTCCTCATCCACCTCATCCAGAATCTCTGTTTTCACCTCCGTCTTAATTTCCAGATTTCCTTCCTGAGCCTGAGCTGCAGCCTCTCGTTTCGCCTTCATCGCTGCCATTTTTGCGGCGAAATAATCGCCGACGGAAAGTGTGCTGACCGTGTTGTTTCCCTCTTTTTTGTCCTCTCCAGTGTCCTGAGAATTTTGGGAGTCTCCTGAATTTTCCGGCGATTTTTCAGGAGATTTTTCCGGTTCTTCCGGGGCCTGATTGTCGGATTTGAGACGTCCGTAGCCAAGGATTCCTTTTTTGTGACTGTCGGTGTAGTTGGTCGTGTCCTTGGCTCGTGTGAATTTTTGGTAGCTGGAAAATGGGATTTTTTGGAAATTTGGGGCAAAATTCGATGGATACTCAACTGCTATTATCTCTAATGCTATTTCTCAACTGCTATGGGGGTGATTAACTGCTAGTGTTTCAACTGCTATGACTATTAGAAATCGAAACTTTCGATTTCTAATAGCCATAGCAGTTGATATATAGCAGAAGAGCCAAATTTAGAAGTTGAGACACTAGCAGTCACAAAATAGCAGTTGATCACCACCATAGCAGTTGAGTATCTACTCAAAACTTCAAATTATTCCACGTACTGAATGCGTCTCCGAATGGATTTACTCTTCAACTCAATCGACAACTTCTCGGCCGCCTGTGTCTTCTCCTCTTCGGTCTGCTCTGGCTCCGCCTCCTTATTTTTGTTCAGTGCCACCAACAAATCGGCGAAATCGTCGTGATGCGAAATCCACGTGGAATCGTAATCGGCGAGTTTGTCGGCTCCAAGACCACGTCCCGAGTGATTCGCCTTGAGTTTGACGGCATTTGAGTCTCCTTGACGATTACGTCCGAGACCGTCTCCCTCCGACCATCCCATCTTTTCCATTAGTTTTTTTGAGAATCTGGGAAGGAATTGGTTCAGTTTAGGAGACTCAGCTGCTAGCAGATCTTTTGCTATTTCTCAGTTGCTAGAAACATGAATCGTTTGCTATGAATTTATCAATTCCTATTCCGTAGTGAATGATCCATGTTAATAGCAACTGAGCCACACAATTTTTTGGAGTCAAGTAGCAAAAGATCCACTATAGCAAAAGAGCAAGTCGTAGCAGCTGAGTACTTGGCCAAGGACAAGGAGCCAAAAAACTGGGAGCCACTCCTAAAAAACTCACTTTTGATCGTCATTCTTCCATTGCAAATTCTGCGGATCCACACTAATTTTTTGTTTTCTTCGTGGCTCTGCCAAAATCGACATTGCTCTCAAATTTGAATTTTTCTTCAAAAATTCAAGAAGCGTCGAGGGAACCCTGAAGAATTGCCATTAGAGCGTGGTTGCTATGGGAAGAAATCAAAAAAAAAATTGACCAAAGATATTTGAAAAAGTGACAATAAACACTGAAAATTGAAGGAAAAGAGAAAATTTTCGAAAAATAAATATATTTTTGATTCAAAATTTCGAATCCACAGATAAAACTGAAATAAATTACTACGAAATCATACAGTTTGGAGAGCGATGGGGAGCCGAGAGAAAGAGCTAACAAATAAAGTACCAGATCGACGGGGGGAAATGATGGGAAATTGATGAAAATTAGAGGTGAAAAAAACCCTAGAATCTACCGGAGAAGGAATATTACAGGACGTAGAAAAAAAATGATAAAAAGAAAAAAAAATCATGTCTCCTTGACCAAATCCAAAATCCACACTTCACTCATCCCGACCATCTTCATCGGTGGTCCCTGATACAACGATCCAGCGGTGACCATCAACTGTCCGCCGAACGGGATCTCATAGAGTCCATAGAAGTAGGGTAGCAACCAGTAGACCACCGGAATCACCACATAAAATTGTCCGGCATGAGTGTGTCCTGATAGGATCAGATCCACTTTGGAAAGCTCTTCCGGATGATCCACAAGGAACTCTTTGATCGATGCGGGGTTGTGGGACATGACAATCTGAGTGGTGTTCTTTGGACAACGTTGAGTGGCCTTTGGAAGATCCATTTCGTGATTCAGAATTCCAGATTTTGGACTAGAAATGTCATTGACACCGGCTAGACACACTCCCTTTAGCATTTGACTTCTGGAAAAGTTTAAATTGCTAGGTACTTGTGAGTCCGTGTGACTCACTCATTCTCCAGCACCGTGATCTGTCCATCTCTGTAGAATCGCAGCCATTCGTGCACATCTCCATAGTAGTATTCGTGATTTCCAGTGACAAAATAAGTTGGGGCGTGGACGGGGAGTTGGCTGGAAAATTGACGGTTTTATGACAGTCTAGAGTCATTTTTGGGAAGATACTCAACTGCTATGGGGGTGATCAACTGCTGTTTCGTAACTACTATTGTATCAACTGCTATATTTGGATCTTCTACTACTTTCGCCACTTTTGATGTCTCTGCTGCTATGGCTATAGCAGTTGATTCATAGCAGAAGAGTCAAATATAGCAGTTGAGAAATAGCAGCAGAGATACATAGCAGATTTTTCACCCCCTAGACTCACAGAACAGGTCGAACTCTCTCCTCAATATCAGCCACTGGCGCATCGACCATATCCCCGACAATCAACACGGCATCCACTGGATTCTCGAGCACTTTCTCCACAACTTGATGAATTTGCTCCGTGTAGACACTGGCTCCAGCGTGAAGATCCGAAATGACGGCCACCTTCAGACGACCTCCATCGGCGGAGAAGTTGCGGATTCCGATGGTCTTGTGTTTGACGACAATCCAATCACGGGAGATGAACATTGAGACGGACATGATGAGGGTGATGATCAGGGTGAATCTGGAATTAAGAGGTGAAAAAAGGAGTTTTAGAGGCGAAAACGACTTGTTTGAGTCAAAAAGCTATCGAAAGCATACTTGTGAAAACTGGGCCTAGCCGGGCCGTAGGGGAATTTTCAGGGCCCGGCTCGCACTTGAGAAAATTTTCGAAAATGTTCCCGGAAACTATGAAAAAACACAAAATTCGCAGAAAATGTCAATTTTTGGCAGTTTCTTGGTTCAAACTGCTCCCAAATTGCAAAACATGTGACATTCACACAAAATAGACATAAATCTGTTGATTTTTCAATTTTGGAACGAAAAATCGAATTTTGCGGTAACTGGCGGGCCGGGCAAGGCCATGAAATTTTTTTGAAAAAGCCCGGCTCATCGTAAGTATGCAAAAAAAGAGCTTTTCAGAGATGAAAACGACGTATTTGGGTCAAAAACTCCTCTAAAAACATACTTAATCTGAGATCTTCTCTGCCAAATGAGATCGTGCATGTAGGGAATTTTGCCGACCATCTCCAGTATCCATGAGGTGTAGTGGAAGAGCTAAAGTATAATTCCGGTTTATTTATCCCCTGAATCAGCACAAACCTTCATTTTGCCCGCAAAAAAATTGACGAGCCCAAATCCACAGACGAACGCGATCAGATTAGTCCAAATACCGGCACATATTGAGGTGAGATCGAAGAGGAGCCACTAAAAAAATTTGATTGAAAAAAAGTCCAAAAAAAAATGAATATTTACCTGCAAAAAACCCGGAGCGTAGTACATGAAATAGACAGCTTGCCCGAGGAACAGGAAGACGATCAGAGTGTCGGAGCATCGTTTTCGGGTGATCTGAAAATTAAATCTGTGAATTTTGGAGATAATTTATTGCTAAAATCCGAAAATTAGTCTTCCCAAAAGAAAAAATAAAATAAAAACAACGACACTCCGCTCACCCCACCCCCTCGCGTTGTTTAGCAGTGCAACCCTGGGTCTCGAAACGCAACGGCGCGGTCTTCAAATATTCATTTTCTTGCACCTTCCGCTCATTTTCCCTCATTCCCGCGCGAAAAAAGCGCGGCTTTTTGAATTTTTTTGGATTTGATCCATCGATTTCTCGTTCTGAATCTCAGTAACAACTCTTTTAGAGAATAGGACAGTCGCAGAGGAAATTTCTTTGCAATTATCGATTTTTCACAAGAAATTATTTTTTCACAGACAGGCGTTTTGCAGATTTTATCGGAATCAACCAACGTAAGACAAACTTGATAAGCATCTTAATAAAACAGAGAGAACGCGTAGCTGGAGAAGCAGCTGGATCTGCAACCATGAATCCGGTAAGTTTTGGAGAGGAAATCGAAAATTGTTGCAGGGAATGACAGGTGGTCATAAAGACAGTGGCAGTCACAAAATCAATAAATAATAGGGTTTAGGTAGTTCCAAGGTGTAAAATAAGGCTGAGAATACCAATATTAGAGCCGGAAATTTGAATTTTTTGACACTTGAAAGGGCTCTCTATTCAATTCAAATGAATCTCAATACGATGCTTCTGAACATATTCTGGCTCATTCTGAGCGATTTTTCATTGTTTTTAAGAGATTTTGACCTATTTCCGGCCATACATGCCGGAAATTTCTGGAGAAAACAAAATGACTGAAAAAACGTCCGGCAACATTTTTTTCAAAGACTACAAAACGCTGGAAACCTTGATTTTTCTGTTGAATAAAACCCGGACAACGTCCGTAAACTCAATTTTTTTCAAATATCGTCCTGGATTCCAGGATTTCCGCCATCTATACCTCCGGCTAGCTTAAGACACTTACATGCCTAATCATCCCTGTTTTAATCCAAATTTCAAACAAATTTCCTTCCTGAACTTCTTATTTCTTTCAGAACTACGCCCCGCGTCAACAGATGCAACACCATCGCCAACAACACCGACAAATGGGCGGCTCACCGTCAGTCCGTAGCCGTCCCTATCCACCAGTACAAAACGAGCTGGACCGGTTCACACAAGCCATGAGCGGAATGCCGGGTGGCTTGCCTATCCATCCCCGAGACATACAAATGTATCATCAACAGCAGCAGCAACAGCAGTCACAGGAATATGAGCAGCAATGGGATGATCCGAATAGGCACCCCCAACAACCTCAACAACGTCAAATGCAGCAGCAGCAACGGTCACACCAACAACAATACCATAATCATCAACATCAGCATAATCACTATCATCATGGAAGTGGAGGTCTCGGAATGCAATCACAAGGACAACAGGCACACGAGAAGCCCACCGGACTGAGGCACTTTTCCACAAAAGTTTGTGAGAAGGTGAAGGAGAAGGGATTGACGAATTATAATGAAGTGGCCGATGAGTTGGTGGCTGATTATTTCCAGAATAATATTATGAAGCAGATTGATGTGGTGGTGAGTTAGAATTGAAGAAAAAAAAAAACCAAGAATCGTTCCTTGTTACAGAAACAAGAATACGACATGAAGAACATCCGTCGTCGTGTCTATGACGCTCTGAACGTGCTGCTCGCCATGAACATCATCACAAAGAACAAGAAGGACATACGTTGGATCGGACTGCCCGCCTCAGCACAACAGGAGATAGCGCGGCTGGAAGAGGAGAAGTCGCGGCGAGAGAATAGTATTCGCGCGAAGAAACTCGCTTTGCAGCAGATGGTCATGCAAATTGTCAGCTATAAGAATTTGATCGCCAGAAATCGAAAGAATGAGCAGTAAGTTTTTGGCCAAATGTTCAGGTGCTAGCAGATTTTTCACTATTTCTCAGTTGCTACGGCTTGCTCTTTTGCTATTCGATGTTTTCACAGTTGCTATACCCAAAAAATTGGGTGGCTCAATTGCTAGTAACATGGATCATTTACTAGAGAATAGCAAATGATAAATTCAGCGCTAACGAGCCATATTTGTAGCAAATAAGAACAAGCGAATGAGCAACATTTCATAGCAAAAGAACCACTATAGCAAAAGAGAAAATTCTAGCAACAGAGAAATAGCAAAAGATCTGCTTGCAAGGGAGTAAAACCCTGCCACCCCTAACTCTCCAATTTCCAGCCTCAACGGTCGACCCGATCCGGACAGTCTTCTCCATCTCCCATTCCTTGTGATCAATACGGATCGAGAGACGAACGTCGAATGCAGTGTCAGCGCCGACAAATCCGAATTCCTGTTCTCTTTTGATAAGATATTCGAGATACACGACGATTTTGAGATTTTGAAAAAGTTGAAGCTCACTTCTGGATTGGATAACGGAAGTTCGACGCCTGAAGAGATCAAGAAGGCCAAAAGCTATCTGCCGAATGTTCATCAACACTATGTTGACGATATCATTAAGAGTGAGTTTTTTTTTGAATAGGAAAAGGTCAAAAAGCTAACTTTTCATATTTTCAGCCAAAAAAGCGCAAGAGGCGGAGCGTGCTGACCGTAAGAAGCGAGAGCAGGAGCATCAACGATACCTTCAACAGCAGATGGAGCAACAAATGCAACAGCAGCAACAACAGCAACAGAGTATGGGACAGACCCTCTACTATGATGATGACGGAGGACACCAACAGCAACAGAATCCGGGAGGCCGTTTTAACAGACAACTTCAAGAACATTTAATGCATGACGGAAGTGAGGATAGAAGTGGTAAGAAATTCCAAAATTTAGATTTTGAGGGTCAAAATCTCAATTTTCAGCAGCCGCCGGCATTATGGAGGAGGATATGATGGTGGATCAACAGAAGACGATGGCACCACCGGCACCGCCACCGAATCCCAACTCTCGTGCCGCTATGTACACGTACAGCCCGCCAAAGTTCCGTCATCAGCAGCCAGGAGGTGGACTTCAGGCACCAGCGTCATCGAGAAGATATTATGTACAAAAGCCGGGACCTGCACAGCAGAAACAGGTAAGTTGTTGGATCGCATGCACTAAAAATTAACCAAAATCACTCAAAAAAAAAAACCGCTTAACCCCCCGCTTATCCCCCACTAATTTTCAGTATGGTCATCGGGTTTTTCAGCGCGAGATTAGCCCACTCGTCCGTCACGCGAACCGTCCATACCCCGCTCCACAGCAGCTTCAACAAGGTCGCCTGGTGGCCGCTGGCGGTGGTAATGGTGGTCCGGTGAAGTATTATATACCTCCAAGCGGACAACAATCACAACCACAACAAACGAGATATGTGAGTTTTTTATTGACCTAATTCATCCTAAAACGCTTCAATTTTCCAGATCCAGCGTGTCCGTCCACCTCCACCAGTGCACATGCATCAACAGCAACAAATGCATCAACAACAACAACGTGTCGTCTACACTAACGCCAATGGAACTCCGATACAGTTGGCACCGGGCCAACGTATAGTAACCCAACGAATCGTGACTCCCGGACAGACGCCAGGCACTGTCGTTCGGAAAGTGATTCGGAAGATTGTGATGAATAATAATGGAGGCTCAGCCATGACTGGCATGCAGAAGCAATCACCCGCTCAACAGGTTATACAGAAGAGAATGATGGAGCAAGGTAAGAAAAAAGTTAGAGGAGGAGAATAGTAGATCAGTTATGAGATTTTGTATCCGGAATCAGGGTTGTGCGGAAAAATTTTCGGGGTTTTTCGGACATTTTTTTAGATTTCGAAAAATGGTTTCGAAAAACTCTTTCGAAATCTGAATTTTTCATCGAGAAATCGCTAATTCATTGGCGATCTATAAGAAAAATTCTGATAAATGAAACTTTTGGCCAGTTTTGGTGATTTTTGAAGTTTTTTGTTGCGTTTTGTTGAAATTGTTGAGAGTGAAATAGAAAAAATTCATTTGCGTCCAAAATTTTTTTTTCGGACAAAAAATCCGAAAAACCATCGTTCTCCAGTTTTTTTCGGGCAAAAAATTCAGGAAAAAAGATTTTTCGAAAATTTTTTGGAGGTCATCTTTCGCACAAGCCTGTCTAGAATCTCTTTAGATTAATTAGTTTTAACTCAACATTTTCATTTTTGACTGATAAAATTACTAATTCTTTTCTAGCTTCAGAAAGGAACTCCGAGCAACAACATCAGCAACAACACCATCAGCAACATCAGCAGCTCCAATCAAATCAACAACATCAGCAGCAACAGCAACAACCGATGACTTCTGCTCAAGCGGCCGCCTTGATTCAGCATCCGCCAGTTGACGAGTTCAACTATTTCCAATAGTTTCAGATCCTCCTCTCTTTTTTCCAAGCCACGCCCATTTTGATGGCCTATTCAAAATATGTTCCTACTTTGCAAAAATTGTCCTTTTCCGCATTTATGATTTCATGCCCCGCCCCTCTTTCTCTAGGAAAGTTCTCTAGAAAATAATTTTAATATACGAGTTATAATACGTTTTACGTCGCTTCTTCTGCGCTCCACTGATAATTCCTCAAACTTGAAAATAGAGCGCAACTGTATTCTTTTGTCCAACCCCCTTTCTTGTGTACCGTTTTCACCAATTTTTCAGTTTTTTTCATTCGTTTTTTTCCTGAAAATACATCAATTTTTACCTGCATCTTCCGCCTATCGGGCACCTTCTCCTTGACGACGTCCTCATCGAACCATTTCATCAATTGACCATAGGCGAACACATTAAGCAGGGTGAGGATACACTCGATACGCCACATGGCGATCACTCGGCGACGATTTCCGATCAGGTAGCCGTCGACGGATTCGATCTATAATCGATAATTTGGATTTGGAAAAAGTAGGCGGAGCCTGAGGTTTGAACTCACCCACCACCTGGAACAATAGGAGAGCAGCAGCCAGGAGATAACCGAGCAAAAGACGAGAAATCGCTCGACGCTCATCTGAAAAGCTGGGGATGTCGACGTCATAATAGAAGGAGAAGACGTTAGCATCTCTTTCTCTCGGATCGTCTTTCCGCAGAATCGAAAATGCGTACTTTCTTTTCTCTTTCGGATCAAAAAGGGAAAGAGAATAGATGAGAATCTTGTGATGTGTTCAGATTTTATCTGTTTTCTCTCGAAGGGATAGGCAAATACTCACTTGGATCTTTTGCTATTTCTCAGTTGCTAGAAGTTGCTCTTTTGCTATAGTGGATCTTTTGCTACACCCGAAAAATTGAGTGGCTCGACAATTCCTAGCAAAAATCCACTTTAGCAAAAGAGCAAATTCTAGCAACTGAGAAATAGCAAAAGATCTACTAGCAATTGAGTATTTGCCGAAAAGATGTAAAGTACGTGGGGGTGACGGACTTGATTAGCCGTTTCAAACCAAAAAAAAACAAGAAAAAAAATCAATGAAATAAAATTTTTTCGAAAAACAAAAATTGCACTAAATTATTATAATAAATCACAGAAGAGAAGCGGGTACATAAGTAGGCAGGAAAAATCGATAATTGATACATATTTTACATTACTAAATACTCGAAGTGTTATTGGCGTCGTCGTCCAGCGACTCGGCGTGCTGCTCCAGACTCTGAAGAGCCATTCGCATGGTGGTTCGCATGTTTTTCAGGCATTGTTGGAGACGTCTGGAAATAGATTTGGGTTAGATTGGGCGAGAAATCGCAAAAATTGGGCAAATACTCACATGCTTGCAGCAGATTTTTCGCTATTTCTCATATGCTAGAAATTTATCTTTTGCTATGAAATGTTGCTCATATACTATTTCTCATTTACTACGGAATTTCTCATTTGCTAGGGAGATGGATCTTTTGCTATAAACAGCTCATTTTCTATCGCAATAGCAAAATATCAATGCTACTAGAAACTGAGAAAATCCATAGCAAATGAGAAACTCAATATGTTGAGAAATAGCGTATGAGCAAAATTTGGTAGTAAAAGAGAAAATTCTAGCATATGAGAAATAGTTTTTTGTTTTTTCTCGGTTGCTAGAAGTTGTTCTTTTGCTAGAATCTGCTCTTTTGCTACTCGACGTTTTTTTCATTTGCTAAACCCAAAAAATTTGGTGGCTCAGTTGCTTGTAGCATGGATCATTTGCTAATCCATTGCAAACGAGGCAAAATAGCAACTGAGCAACATTTCCTAGCAAAAAAATCACTATAGCAAAAGAGCAACTTCTAGCAACTGAGAAATAGCAAAAGATCAACTAGCAAGTATTTTTGCCCCAAAAATCGCAAAAATGAACTCACTGATTATCAAACCGTCCCACGAGTCCAGCTCTATACGTATTAATCTGTACACGTATCGCAAGAGTGGCATACGTGGACAAAGCCTCTTCAAGACCCGTCAAATCAATGACAATCTGGGTGACGATCAGCGGAGAGGTGTCCTGATTCAATCGGGAGAAGTGGGTGAGAAGGGCGTCGAGAGCAGTGGAAACTGTCTGTTGGAGACACTCGATTGCCAGCTGTGGAGCGTAGAGTTCCAGTTCGGCTTGCTGGAGGACGGAGCATAGGATCATCTCTTTCGCGTAGTCCGATATGTCTGGAAAGATTTGGAATTTTTTCGAGGTAGGTACTCAACTACTATTGGGATGATCAACTGCTATATTTGGCTCTTCTGCTATGGATCAACTGCTATAGCCATATACGGTACCTTTACAGTACTCCAAATGAAAATTTGGGCATAGCTTCCGCGTCTCCGTGACCAAACGTGCTCTGTTGATGAAGATTAGCATTTAGTGTTTAGATTATTTCTAAACAGTAAATACAAAAAATCAATCAGCAATAGAACGCATTCAGCCAAAATTCATTTCAAAGTACCCGGAAGAAGCAGTTGAGTATCTACCGAACTACTCACCATCATCATCGGGTAAGTACTCATAGGTGGCGGAAGCGATGAGCGGCTGGAAGGCGCTGCTCATCATCGCAATACAGTCGTTGATCATTTTGGTACGGAACGCCGAGAGTTTCGCTCGTGATTTCTGGAAATTTCTTTTTTTTTGGGATTACTGTATTCTAGGCAAGTACTCAAGTGCTATAAGCCAATTGTCTCAAATTTGGCTCTTGTGCTTTGGATCAAGTGCTATTTTAGCCGTTTTTCTTGTCCGAAATGATAGCACAAGAGCCAAGAAAAACGGCTAGAATAGCACCATATCCATAGCACAAGAGCAAGGAGGTCCCTAGGTGCGCGTTTACGGCGCCGCGGCGGGGGCGGAGCCTCATTTTTTTGCGGTCGGCCGCTGAAGAGACGCAGAGAAATTTTTGCCGACCGCTGAAGAGACGCAGAGAAATTTTCTCTGCGTCTCTTCAGCGGTCGGCTGCAAAAATGTTGTGAAGCCAACTCCCCCCCTTTTTTTTTGCAGTGGCCGAGCGCGCTTTTCCGCCTTCCTTGCACAAGAGCCAAATTCGGGGAAATTGGCTCATAGCACTTGATCACTTCATAGCACTTGAGTATCTACCCTACCTCCTGTATCTGATCCACATGTTTCACTCCACACTCGTGCATCTTCTTTCCCACATTATTCAGAGTTTTTGCGATGATAAACTCGATATCTCCGACTGCTATCAACAGTTTTTTGGTGGTGATCTCGTTATTATTCTTCTTCCCGCCACCCTCTAATTGTTGGGGTCGCTGCCGGGTGAACAGGCGGTCGAAGCAGATTTTGATGGAGGTGATTAGGTGGACGAAGAGATCGATGATGGTGTCACGGAAGCGTTCTCGGGAGAAGAGGCACTGCTCCCCGGGGTAACCGGTGGTGGACAGGGCGTCGCGGGTACGGGTTAGGCACTCGCAGATCTGGAAAATTGGAAAAAAATTGAAGGATTCAGGCAAGACAAAAGAAGGAAATTGTGAAAATCTCCGGTAGACTCTCAGCTGCTTTGGTGGTGCTCAACTGCTATGTTTGGCTTTTCTGCTATGCCATAGCAGTTGAGCCGTCAAAAGTGGCGAAAATAGCAGTTGATCCATAGCAAAAGAGCCAAATATAGCAGTTGAGACACTGGCAGTTACAACACAGCAGTTTATCACCACCATAGCAGTTGAGTATCTACCCAAAATTCGAAGGTAAACGAAAAATCTTGATTTTCAGACCAAAAGAAAAGCGAGATCTTTCCGTTGTTATTGAGAGGAAATCGCCCTTTCGAAACGAATGAAGGTAGCAAAAAAAACGGAGAAGGACATCTGTTCGTCAACTTGGCGCCGCCCCTTTTTTTCGCTTGCTAGGTCGAAGAGAAGGGATGAACATCTGCCTTTTTTGGTGTCTAACGGAAGAGAAATCGATACTAGTCAGGCGGTTAGACCTTGACGTGGAAATTAAGGGGGACGCTCTTGATGCTCCACGACGAGACTGATGGTTTTATGGGGTGTGAGACGTGTAAGACAACGTCAGCAGTAGAGGGGGAAACTAGAAGGCAAATACTCAACGGCTAGGGGGGTGTTCAACTAATATGTTGTAACTGCTAGTGTCTCAACTGCTGTATTTGACTCTTCTGCTATGGATAAACTGCTATAGCCTGGAAAACCCTGGAGAAACATTGGAAAACCTCGGAAAACCGGAAAAAAATCTCGGAAACATCCAGGAGAAACCCCGGAAAACTCAGGAAAAACCACGGAAACTTCCTGAGAAATCCCGGGAAAATCCAGGAGAAACCCCGGAAAATCTCAGAAAAACCCCGGAAACCCTGGAAAAATCCTGGAAAACCTCGAAAAATCCCTGAAAAATCCAGGAGAAACCAAGGAAAACCCCGGAGAAACTCCTGAAAAAAACTCCGAAAACCCAGGAAAGCCCCAGGAGAAACCCCGGGTAACCCCAAAGAACCCCCTGAGAAAACGCCGGAAAAACCCAGAAAACCGGGAGAAATCCCAAAAAAATCCCTGAAAAATTCCAAAAACCCAGTAGAAATTCCTGAAAAATTCCCGAAAACCTGGAAAAATCCCGGAAAAATCCAGGAGAAACCCCGGAAAACCCTAGAAAAGATTCCGGAAACCACCTAAAAAATCCAGGGGAACCGAGGAAAATACCGGAAAAATCCAGAAGAAACCCCAGAAAAACCTGGAAAATCCCGGGCAAACACCTGGCTATAGCAGTTGAGACAGTAGCAGTTGAGTATCTACCTAACTAGAGGCCTAAGAGCTACCTCATTTTCATAATAATCCGGAAGAATGGTCTTCGTCTGCTGTGCCCGATCCAGAATATCTTGCTTCCAATTGATTCGATGCGCGAGCAACGCCACTCGCTCCACTCCACAATCCACAAAATCGGAGACCAATTTCAGTCGGACTGTCATACATAACTCGACTAGCGGCTGAACATGAGTCAGACTGAATTGATTCTCAAGTAGTGAGGAGATCAAGGATCTAGTGGTTTTCAGACTCTGTTGAAGATTGGACCGTCCGATGTCGGCTGAGACGGGCGGCCACTTGGCAAACTGATCTCCGTATTGTTTCAGGACCATGTCGGGTAGAGCTTTGGGCACCAGGGCGTTGAGAATGAGCCACGAGGAGACGTTGATGATGTTTGTGAGCATTTGCTGGAAATTTCAGAGTATTAGGGGATTTTGAGTCATGGAGCCTCACATTAATATCCTCCAATCGCTGAATCGCATCCGGGTGTGCCGTTGAATTATGATACGTGTTAGCCAATTTCCAAAACGACGGCAGTTTACTCAACAACAATTCCACCAGAGTGGTCACAAAATTCTGCAGCTCGTTGGTTTTGGTGAGCATCAGATTCTGACTTTGCTGGAATTTCTGATGACTCTCCACGTCTTCTTGTTTCGCTTTCTCCAGAAATTTCGTCTGCATATCCCATAGACTTTTCTCCAGCCACACATAATAAGAAGTGATACAGTCCCAGGTGGGATCGGAGTCTGGATCCAGAATTTTCAGATATTTGATTAGTTTGCTTTGTTCCTCATATGAAACGGGCGTGTCTATCAGTTTTCGCTTCATTTCCTCTTTGAACACCTCCATTTTCGCGTCGATTTCTACCATCACTGAAAAAAAAAATGAAAATTTGGGCATAGCTTCCGCGTCCCCGTGACCAAATGTGGTCTATTGATGAAAATTGGCATTTAGTATCTAGATCTTGTCTAAATAGTAAATACCAAAAATCAATCAGCAATAGAGCGCATTTAGCCAAAATTCATTTCAAATCGTCCGTAACACTATAGTGACCCCGCAACTTACTGAAAGAAAGTGAACTTTTTTTTCGAAAATTCTAATTTTTTTGGCGTGAAGGAGAAGAGCTAGAAACTAAGTTTCAACTGCTGAAATCCTCAAAAAATAGTTTTACACAACATGGCGAAAAGTTGGAGCCTCTATCTTTTTTCAGAAAAAAAGTTGGTCTTTCGACTTAAAAGGGGCGTGGCTTGCTGGAAAAGGGACGAACTCAAAAACTAAAAGTGCCCGAGTGTTCAGGCGGTCTTATATACCCATTGTAGCGAAAATCAGAGAATTCTAGATATACTAATGCGATCAAAAATCAACCAGCAAGAGCGCATCCAGCCAAAGTTCATTTCAAATTGTCCGGAATCCTACAGTAACCCCCGCAACTTACACTCCTTGAAAAGGGGAACATCAGTATCCGCATAAAGGGACTTGGCTCTTGTGTAATCATTCAAAATCGTGATATATTCCCCTTTCTTCATACTTTCCTCGATTTTCGAGGAGAGGAAGAAGATGAATTTGAAGCGGACTATCACTCCGAGAGCATTTCTTGTGGCATCCGCGTCGTCTTTTCGTTTGAGCACATCGGCGAACACACTTTCCGCCTTCGTTTTGGAGTCTTTGATCTATAAAAGCTTCGGTTTGTGTGTCTGTTTGTCCGTATTTTTACCAATTTTGAAATATTATTCAATGCGGCAAAATGATCGGCATTTGCGCCTTTTTCGAGTGCCTGATGTAAATTCGCCAGAGTATCCACGCAATTAATCAACGAGTACAAATTCGCCTTATGCATTTCTTCAGACCGTTTTGCGTCGTTTTGTTTCGCGAGCTCCATATTTTTGATGGCTGTTCGGAGATCCTCGATCGTCGCATCGGCATGATTTTCCAACAAATACCACTGTGGGGAGAAATTTTCCATGCGTAAATTTCCAGAACAATCCGGAAAATCCCGGGACAGCACCACTTGATCCATTCGTTTCTGGGATGGGACAAGGCCGAGAGCGTCGCGTTCGTCCTGCAAAATTTAGGAGGTTTTTGGCGAAAAAATCGGCTGAAAAACAAAAATTTTTACCTGAATTTGTGGAACACTACGAATCGCTTCTCTTCCGGGCACCGTCCTCGTCTCATCAACCCACACGGCCGACTCCTCCAGCGGACCGATTTGAGTGATGAACACTCGAAATTTGACGTTAGAGGTGCCTTTTCCGCCGGATTTCGTCACGATTCGAACTTCGCCGGGACCACGAGACGCCGCGCCGACGCGCGCAATGATTTTTGATGGGGATTTCCATCTGGAATGGGGGAAATGGGATTTTGGTACAGAAAATGAAGGTTTTTTGAATAGAATTTGGGATTCTTTGACTTGAAAATGACGACTGACGATGTAAAAATGGAGCTGTAATTTTTTCAAAAAAATTTTTAGTTAAAAAAAATTTTTTTTTTTTTGAAGTTGTGAAATTTTGCACAATTATTATCGTTGAACAAGAATATTTTATGGTTTTTATCAGTTTTTTTTTCAGGTAGTTTTTAAGGATTTTATTGCTATTTCGATAGATTTATTTTTTTTTTCTATTGAAGAAAAAAAATTACTTCATGCTCCACAAACTGTCGATTCCACAAATGAACAGCATTATCACGTCGTTCTGATCGCATCCTAGATTCTCTCCACGAATTGTGATTTGTGTTCCCGGCACTCCTGAATTTATTTTTATAATTTTTTAATTCAATTTTCTAACCTTCAGTCGGAGACAATCCGGTCACCGTCGGAGGTAGTCTCTCACTAAACTGTGGATTTTCTTCCATTTCTTTTGATTTTCTACCCTGAAATCACAAAAATATTTGCAAAACCGATAGAAAAATGGTTTTATGTAAATTCCAACAGGCAAAAACTAAATACGAGTTGTCCGAGTGAAGTACACGAGTAGTGTTAAACACCGACCAGCGCGGGATTTCGGAGCATCGTACCGAAATCTAATTCAATTCTTGGACACATTTTGAGCCGATTATTCATTTTAAACCCGGATTTTTACAGCTTTCATCATGTCCAACCATCACCATCATCATTATCGACCGCGAGAAACCTATCGGTTCCCCGGAAAACGGTTTCCCGACAGGTGAGAAATGAGAAACAGAAAATTGAAGAAAAGTAGTATAAATCGATGTGTTTCAAAGCAAATATGACAATTTTCGCGCTTGAAATTGCTAATTTGCAATTGAAAAACCAGGTTTACTATTATTTTCTTCAATTTTTTCCGAAAATTTGCCTCAAGCGAGAAAAATCGACGGAAATCAATAAAAACACTTCAAAAAGACAGTTTTGCTGCTGAAAAACCTATAATAATTCCAGATGGCAAATCTACGACAACGTGGGTCGTGACATCGAGGGAACGCGCTTCGTCCCATTCAAAACCCCGCTGGATCCATCGTTCTTCCACGGCAAAAACATGCCCGAGGAGCTGCAATTCGGCGTCCAATCACTGATGGATATGGCGAAGCAGGCGAACAAACAGATCGGATTGGTGATTGATCTGACGAACACCGACAGATACTATAAGAAAACCGAATGGGCGGATCATGGTGTCAAGTATTTGTGAGTAGTTTTTCATTAGAAATTTTCAATGAAGCGCGTTTGATCCCTTTCAGAAAGCTCAACTGTCCGGGTCATGAAGTGAACGAGCGCGAGGATCTCGTGCAGGATTTCATAAAATCAGTCAGAGAATTCGTGGAAGATCCCGAGAATGAAGAAAAACTTGTCGGAGTGCACTGTACACACGGACTCAACCGAACGGGATACCTGATCTGTCGATATATGATCGATGTGGATGGTTACAGTGCGGCGGATGCTATTTCGAGTAAGTTCGAGGGGCTAGGTGTCTGGACATCTGGATAAACCATAGATTCAGATGGACTTCATGTACAGAAGAAAAAAAAATGATTAAAAAATATTTTTTTTCTTGTTCACGGATGTCAAAAAATATGAAAAAGTTCAGCATTTTTTCCAACGCTTTTTCGCTGATCGCTGCGAGACCCATGCGTCTACTTACGGTGGGGATTGGAAATTTCTCATTTTTGACAGATTTTCTTCATTTTGATGGCATTTCAAAGTTTTTTTTCTGTACATTTGAGCTTTTTTGCATATCGAATTATTATTTTTTACCTAAATATGATGGGAATAAAAAATCGGAATAACGTCTTTTTTTGCAGAAATTGTCGGTTTTTATACGAACCGATCTAAAAATAAATAAAAAATCTGAGATTAAATAAATTTGATTCTCATTAGATTTGCTGGAAAATAATAATTCGATTTGCAAAATGAGCTCAAGTGTACAGAAAAAACCTTTGAAATACCATCAAAATGAAGAAATTCTGTTAAAATATGAGAAATTTTGAATTCCCGCCGTAAATAGACGCACAGGTCTCACAGAGAACAACGGAGAAACGTTGGAAAAAAATGCTGGATTTTTTCACATTTTCCGTCATTTTTTGACCTTCGTGAATAAGAAAAAAAAAAGTTTTTAAATCAATTTTTTCTAACATGAATAACCCTATAAACGGCGCACACTTAATAACACATTTTCAGTGTTCGAATACTACCGTGGACACCCTATGGAACGTGAACACTACAAGTTGTCGTTGTACGAGGCGGAGGCCCGAAGGAACAATCCGGGAAAACCAAAAGAGATTCAAAAGGAGGTGGAGAAGAAGATGAGGGAAGACGATGAGGCTCACGGGGATCAACACTGATTTCTCTTTCTTTTGATAATGCAAATGTGCTCCATTTGGCTCTTTTCAATAGAGCGCGTTTGCATTCTGTTTTTGTTCACACTTTGTTCTCGTTATATTCTACCTTGTCATTTCTGAGAAAAGAAAATCCGAGAAAAGAATCGGGTATTCATGGTTATATGAAACATTTTTATTAATATTATTACAAAATAATTTAAATTTATTTTTACAAAAAAAAAAAAATTTGGTCATTTATAGTTTTTTTTTTCTGAAGAAAATCACAGTGAATGAAAAACGGGAAATTTTGAGACGGAGAGGGAGTGTGTTGTATGGAGAGAGACGCAGAGAATTATGCGTTTTTTGGGGAATTCTTTTTTTTTAGGTTTTCGGGTGGAAAATTGGAAATTTCAGAAAAGTGGGCGGGGCAAGAGTCAACAGAATACTTTTAGACAAATATATAATTTGAGTGAGGTGGCCTAGGTTTTTCCTAGGCCACACAAAATTTACTCCATCAAAATCGGTTGAAGTGGATTGAATTGTGGAATATGATGATGTGGATGGTGTGGATGATAGGCGGACAGTTGAGAAATCTGAGACAACGGGCTGGTTTGTGATGGTGGTGGTGCGGCGCGGCTGCGCAGCGTGAGGATCGCCTCACCCGGGCAGATGTGTGTTGGCCAACGGGTGAACATTACCTGGAAGAAATTGGATTTTTGAGTGAAAAATTTGAATTTGCGCGTCAAGTTTTGCGCTGGGCACGCATTTTGAGTTTTTCTTTGATTTTTCGAGTGCAAGATTGAATTTGCGCGTCGAATTTTTCGGTGAGTACACAATTTGAGTTTTCCTTTGATTTTTCGAGGGAAAAATTTGAATTTGCGCGTCAAGTTTTGCGGATACGCCGTTTTTTGAATTTTCTAGCGCTTTCACGGTTTTTGGCTGCACAAAATTCGTATTTGCGCGTCAATTTTTGCGGCTGGTAAGCTTATCGATTTTTCGACCGATTTAACAAAAATTTCTGTATTTTTTACATAAAAGTTTGAATTAGCGCGTCAAATTTAGCGGTGAGTACGCATTTTCAAATTTCGCGCCAAATTGAGTTTATTTAGCCTGAAAATGCGCTTTTTTCACTTAAATTTTTTAATTTTTGAATTTGCGCGTCAAATTTTGCGACAAGTACGCAAATTCTGTTTTCGAGTCTTTTGATGTAAAATTCTTGCGTTCATCTCATAAAAATCAGAATTTGCGCGTCGAATTTTGCGGCAAGTACGCAATTTTAATTTTCGAGCCGGGAAACGGGCTTTTTTCACGTATATTGCCCAAAAACTTGAGTTTGCGCGTCAAACTTTGCAAAAAAAAGAACCACTCACATTCTCAACAGTGTGCTCCGGAGTGCTGAAATTCGCAATCAACTCTGGCACCCCAATGCTCATCTGAATTCCGTAGATGATCAACTGAGTGATCTGTCCCGGAATGATCGGAGAGATTGGCGGCGACGGATAGCTCCAGAATTGTTGAGTCGGTGGAATCTGTGGTGGTGGTGGAAGGTGCCCGAGGAATCCAAGTGGTGGCTGTGGTCCGGCACGTGGCAAGTTGAGCTCCTCGGCAGTCGACTGGAACACCTCGATGTATCGCTTCTTCTTTCCGACACACATGAAATTGTTATGGACACCGGCGGCGGTGGCCGCCGCGGCTTGTTCGGAAATCATTTGGATGAAGGCCTCGCCGGATGGGTGTCCTTGGTTGTTGTACACCATGTGGACACCTTGGAATTTCACCATGGAGGAATACTCGCCAAGGAACGTGACAATGTGTTGGACCTGAAAATATTGGAGGGTAAGGTGAGCTATCAGCTTCGAAATCAGGGTTCCAAGACCTTTTTTTTTGGTTTTGAAGCTCATTTCCTGGGCCCCCTCCTATATTGAGCCGGATACCAGTTTGTATTCTCACCTGTTCTTCAACACATATACTCCTCTTCATCAATCAAATGCCTCTATTTGTTTATGTCGGATGCCTAAAGTATAACCTAGTACACCCTCCCCAAAGAACCGAGAAGTGGTGCAGAACCCGAACATATCCCGGAAAAATATCCACCTTAGTACACCCCATCCCATCTCCGAAACCCGACTTACCGTAGCCTCATACGGCAAACCACGTAGACGAACACAGTCTTTCTTCTTCTCGTCTGGAGTCTCGATAGCATTGGCCACCGCCGGATTGCTGTTGATGAGATTGCACCGTTTGACGACTTGTTGCACCTCAGCTGCGGTGCTCTTGAACAGCTCGATGTAGCGTTGACCGATGATGTGACGGTGCTTGAGGAGTCCTTTTTGGGCGTCCTCTTCGGTTTCGAATTGGACGAAGGCGTCGCCTGGAAATTATTCGTTAGTCGGGGTGGGAGTCAAATCGGGTTTTTTTCAGCCGCAGCCTAAGCCTAGCGGTGGGATATTTTTGATGATTGAGGTTGTGAATTATGGAAAAAAGACGACCCGGTTTTTGCTATTCGCGGCCAAAAGACCGTAAGCCACCCATTTGACAGTCCTGGAACTGATAGCCCCGGAGCAAAAGGCCGTATAAGGCCCATCTGACAGCCCTGGAGCAAAAGGCCCGTCTGACAGCCCTTGAGCACAAGGCTCGTCTGACAGCCCTGGGACTGAAAGCTCTGGAGCAGAAGGCCCATATGACAGCCCTGGAGCAAAAGTTCCAACGGACAACCCTGGAGCATAAGCCCGTGGAAGGCCCGTCTGACGGCCCTAGAGCAAAAGACTTATCTGAAAGCCCTGGAGCCAAAAGCCCGTAAAAGGCCCGTCTGACAGCCCTGGATTCGAGAGTCCAGGAGCAAAATGCCGTATATGGCCCGTCTGACAGCCCTGGGACTGACAGCCTGGAGTCAAAAGGCCCGTCTAACAGCCCTGGAACAAAAAACCCGTCTGACAGTCCTGGAGCAAGAGGCCGTAAAATTCCCGTCTGACAGTCCTGAGGCTAATAGTCCTGGAGCAAAAGGCCCGTCTGACAGCTCTGAATCTGACAGCCCTGCAGCAGAAGGCCGTAAGAGGCCCATCTGAGAGCCCTGGAGCAAAAGGCCCGTCTGACAGACCTGAAACTGACAGCGCCCCGTCTGGGCCGTCTGGCAGCCCCGTCTGGCGGTCCAGAGCCGTTTGACAGCCCTGGGACTGACAGCACCCCAGCAAAAAGCCCGTCTGACGGCCCTGGAGCAAAAAGTCCGTCTGACAGCACCAGAGCAAAAGGACCATCTGACAGCCCTGGCCCAGGACTCAAAAATTCCAAAAAAATCCCCCACGCCTAGTCATGACTTACCTGTTGGCCGTCCATCAGTTCTCGTGATGAACAGAATCTTTTCCGTCAGCTTGAGTGGCTCGAAGAACGCCCGAATCTGATTGTCGGAGCAGTCGTAGGGAAGACCACGCATCCGAACGATCACCGCGTTGGCGCTGACAAACTCCATTGCTTCGGTGGAGGAGCCTGAAAGAAAAGCATGGATTAGGGGGAGTTGAAAGAGGCGGAAAAGCAAAAAACCGGGTAAAAATTGACCAAGATGTGCTCCGGGTGACCTAGAAGTCCCATCAATCCCCAGAACCTCTATCTGAAAAGCCAAAATGGGCTGAAAACGGATCTAGGAGCACCTGCTGTGCTCCGGGTGACCTAGAAAATTTCCCAGACCACGCCACGTTGTCAAGTGAGTGAAAAGTACACTTGCACACTCACTCTTTATCAAAAATCAATCACACTAATATTATTTGATAACGGGAGGGAGAGGAGGGAGAGACACGACACAGTTATCAATAATAAATAGACGTGTATAGGTGCATACAAATTGACCCCACCCATGGAAAATTGAATTTTGGAACTCTGGAAGGCAAGTGCGCTTCATTGACAAAGTAGATCAAAAAATTAGGTGGAGCAAAATCGCTTGCATACGCAAATACGCTCTATGAAACTTTTTTTGATCTACCACTGTCTTATAAGGTGACTGGAAGGATAGAAATGCGCTCCATTGACACTAAGCAAATGCGCGCTTTTTTGATCTACCACTATGCCGTCTAGGGTGACTAGAGCCTCGAAATGCAATATATACACATCCAGAGCGAAAATGGGGAAGAGGAAACAATAATATATGGGAATCGTCTCTCTTTCTTCCTGAATTTTATTTTATTTTATTTTATTCCATCTGACTCGTCACGCTCGATCTTGATGTTTTTATGTGACAAACCGGGAAAGAGATCGAAACATAAGGAAATAGAGAAACTAGCTCAGCAAAGATAGCCTGGTTTTTGAAACTAGAAAATTCGAATTTAGCTTATCGAGAGCTTCAAAATGAGTATAATCATTACTAGGTTCCGACGATTTGGGATTTTTTGGGTCTTGCCACGAAATACCGTATCTCGGTCAGTTTTTGTCACGGGTCGATGAAAAATAGCGCGTTGGAATCATCTCGTTGAGCCCTTTGAAATGAATATAATCATGCCTAGGTTCTGGGGATTTTTGATTTTTGGGATTTCCGGGTCTCGCCACGAAAACCGAGTCTACCGTAATTTTCGAGGCAGGACGCAAAAATTCAAATCTAGGCATGACTATACTCATTTTGAAGCTCTCGACGAGCTGAATCCGAATTTTTGGTTTGTTTCTCCGAGGAATCAGTCTTGGACAGCCTAGACGGGTAGAGCTAGTCATCTAGTCATCAAAAATCATCATAAAAATCATTACGAATCAATGTAAATAGTGAAAAATCATCCTTCCCGGAAAAAAATAGAGGCATCAGGAAGAAAAAACCGCCTTCTAGACATGAAGACGCCCAGCGGAAGAAATCGAAAGCAGCGCCTAGGCCCCAAGTTGAAGCTTCGTCTCCTTCTCATTAGAGCGCATCTGATTAGGAATTTTCTATAAATTGGTGGTCGATGTTCCTGTGAGTGGATTCTGAAATTTCCAGCCCTCTCTGGAGCCTGAGAGTCTGGAAATCTTCATCTGAAATTGCCACGTCGACAATGTAAGGGGGCGGAGCAGATGAAAATTTCCAGTCTATGAATTGTTGACGTGGCGATTTCAGATTAAGATTTCCAGACTCTCAGGCTCGAGAGAGAGCTGGAAATTTCAGAATCCACTCACAGAAGCATCTACTTTCAGACCACCAATTTATAAAAAAAGGTCCCCCTCTTTCTCATTAGAGCGCATCTGCCCTACATAAGCTACACGTATACATACTCACAAAAGCCTATCTGCACAAAAAGCGCCCGAAACAGGAGAGAGAAGAAATAAAACATCGACCATCCATAAACACCTCTCCGATATACAATAGAGAGCTGCTTCTCTATAGGGACGAGGGGGGAGGGATCATCATCAAAAAAACTTCCAACGGGGCAATAAAACTGCAAAAGGGAGGGTATACGGTACTCGGCTTTTGCATATTTTTTATTGCATGGAATGGAATATATGATGATGGTTAAGAGAAAGAGAGAGAGAGAGGTGTGCTGGGGTTCGGTCGGCGACGTGTCAAATGCAAATCGATGGGAACGGTCTCGATTTTTTGAAGAAAAATAGAGAGAAGAATGGGAAAGGAAGGAGAAGAAAGGGGAAACGGTTTTGTATATTTTATATTGATGGGAAACTTCAGAAAAAGTTATAGGATCATCGGGAAATTGCGGTTTCTTCTTAGGATGAGCTCCCAAAAAGACCAGGAAAATACTCAACTGCTATGGGTGTGATCAACTGCTATATTTGGCTCTTTTGCTATGGATCTAGTGCTATTTCCGCCACTTTTGATGCCTATGGATATAGCAGTTGATTCAAAGCAGAAGAACCAAATATAGCAGCGTTTTTCCAGGATGAGTTTCCCCGAAATCACCTCTTGTCGGGGAAAAATTGACTTTCGAGCTGACAGGGGGAGCTGGAAAGGGGGCGGAGCCAAGTTTCAGCCAATTCTTGAATTCCTAATGACATCTCGTGGTCCTCAAAGAAGGCAAATACTCAACTGCTATGGGGGTGATCAACTGCTAGATTTGGCTCTTCTGCTATGGATCAGCTGCTATAGTCTAGGGATCAACTGCTAGAGCCATAGCAGTTGAGACATCAAAAGTGGCGAAAATAGCAGAAGAGCCAAATATAGCAGTTGAGACACTAGCAGTTACAATATAGCAGTTGATCACCCCGATAGCAGTTGAGAAATAGCAGATGAGTATCTACCCAGAAATCATACTCAGCTCATTTGGAGCTCTGTGAAGAGTAGACATCTAAGGTTTTCGGAGCGAACCAAAAAAATCAAACAATTTCACAAAAATCCGAATTTTTCAGCATGAAGGAGCAGAGCTAGAAACTTGTTTTGAACTGTGAAAATGCTTCTAAAAGTGCCTGCTATTGATTCCCGAAAAGTGGACATCGATAGCTTTTCGAGGAAAATTTTTGACTTTTTCCCCGCTGAAAGGGGCGGAGCCAAGTTTCAGCCTATTCTAGAATTCCTAGGATCTGATTTTCCGAGGGTCTCACCACGAAAATGAGGCGCTACCGGAATCAAAACAGTGTGTGATTGATGATCCGAAAATTAAATTCGAAATATCGAAAACGGCGAGAGGGGAAGGTCAGAACTGTCATTGCTGCTGCTCCGCCAAATATTATTTTCCCCTCCTCCTCCCTCTTGCAATCAGTCAGTTCATCAGTCTCTTTATGTGTGTATGTGTGTGTGTGTGATGGAGGGTTCTATTTGGACAGCAGGAGGGAGGGGGTGAAAACGAGAAGGTAGACCCCCTGCATCATGGAGCATTCATTCGTTTTGGGGGATGGTTACATGGGGGGTTGGTTGGGAGAATAGTAAATTTAGGCAGAATTTGACAAAGACTGCGCAACTTGGCAGCAAAGTTGAGTTGACTTACGGGCCGAGCCGGACCGACGAAAAAAAAATTATGGCCTGCTTCGAATTATTTTTAGATGACAAGAAACCCCTCAAAATTCCCTACAAATAAGTCCAAAACTCATATCAATAGCTCCTATTTGAAGCGAGTTATGCTCTTTTGAAATTGGAGGCGAGAGAGTGAGAGACGGCAGGGTGAGCGACTGTCTGCTTCTCTGACGCCTCTCCCTCTCTCACCTCCAACTTCAAAGGCGCACAACTCCCTTAAAAGTTGAGCTATTGAAATGGTTTTTGAACAGTGCTGTCGAGAATTTTGAAAGATTTTTAGCTATGTAAAATCTAGAACATTTTTGAATGTCAAGAGAAAAAATTTTTTTGAGAAGGAAACTAAAAGTCCTTGAAACTTTATACAATTTTTTTGCAGAAACTAGCCAGCCTAACTTTTCGAGGTCGTGGCCTAAAATTTTTCAAATGGCCTATAATTTTTTTACCCCTAGAGAGCCCTTGTCAAGATGGTCAAAATGAGCCGAAACCCAGGTCTATAGCTCTGATTTGAAGGAAGTTATGCTCTTTCAGAGTTGGAGGTGAGAGAGTGAGAGACGGCAGAGAGAACGACTGTCTGCCTCCCTGCCGTCTATCCCTCTCTCGCCTCCAACTTTGAAGGTGCATAACTCGCTTCAAAATTGAGCTGTTGAGTTGGTTTTTGGACGATTCTGTAGGAAATTTCAAGGCGCATCTAGTGACGTTTCTTGGCAGTTTCACCCAAACATTAAAGTGAACTGGGTCACACCACGAAAAAAACATACTCCTTTTGAATTTCATATTACCGGAAACCCCTTGAAATTCCATATGAATTTGTCCAAATCTCAGCCTTAAAGCTCCACTTTGAAGGAAGTTATGCGCCTTTGAAGTTGGAGACGAGAGAGGGAGAGAGTGGCAGAGAAAGAGACAGTCGTTTTCTCTGGCGTCTCTCATTCCCTCACCTCCAACTTCAAATGCGCATAACTCCCTTCAAAATTGAGCTTCTGAGCTGATTTTGAGACCATTTTGTAGAGAATTTTGGGAAGAATTTTCTGATTTAAACAGCACTGATTCCGAAAAAAAAATCCTAAGATGTCTTAGAATTCCATCAATGAAGAAGTGTTTCCTATACAGTACTGGCTAAAAGGTCTTATCACCAAAAAAAAAAATAAATATTTCCCCGATCAAAAATGGAAGAAAAATATCGTTCCGAAACCATTAATACGTCCATTTATTGCGTTCATTCTCGAATAGAAAGCACACAAAACGTTTGAGAATGAAGTGATAGGGGGGCCACACATTGATTGGGTGTCAAAACGTTTTCTTTCTAATGTTTGTGCTTTGCTTACGAGATAGGAGATAGGAGGAGGGGGGGGGGAGGTTAATTGACACTCGTCAACAAGACCATTGACCCCGAAGGCTTTTTGGCGGCTTTTATGGGAATTTATTATGGGGTAGGAATACAGTGATAGGGGAATTTTCTCATATGAGTTAGGAATTTTCTATAAATTGGTGGTCTGAAAGTAAATGCTTCTGTGAGTGGATTCTGAAATTTCCAGCCCTTAGTGGAGCCTGAGAGTCTGGAAATCTTAATCTGGCTCGGCCCCCTTATTTACAAGGCATTGTCGACGTGGCGACTTCAGATGAAGATTTCCAGACTCTCAGGCTCCCGTGAGGGCTGGAAATAGGGTTTTACACGGTTTTTTCTGCCTGGTAAACTACAGGGTTTTCAACCTTCAGTACTCATTTCTTGGGATTGAAAGAAAACCTTCAAAATCCAAAAATTTCCTACAAGTTGGTGGTCTGAAAGTAGATGCTTCTGTGAGTGGATTCTGAAATTTCCAGCCCTCACTGGAGCCTGAGAGTCTGGAAATCTTCGCACAATGCAATATGGGGGCGGGGCCAGATATTCAGATGAAGATTTCCAGACTCCAGTGAGGGCTGGAAATTTCAGAATCGTCTCACAGGAGCATCTAC
>GL380285.1:16951-46755 GCA_000143925.2 Caenorhabditis brenneri | reverse complement strand
GTCATGATTTTTCTTGGCGTAGTACCCATGCTTATATGAGTATTTTTAATTCAAAAAATTGGAAAAATATTTTTGGGAACAGTGGTTTTCCGAAAAAGAGGGTCCGACCAACACCCTTATAACTTACTATATCTTTTGTGGTAGGTGACCAATACTGATGATATTTTGGCGGTGGTTATGCCTAGGTGGTAGGTACCCATCATGAAAAAAACAAGATTCGAAAAACTGTCCTAGTGAAAAAAATCCCGGATTTGCGGAAACTTTTGGTTCAACCTAATACTTCTCAATTCCAAAAATTTACTGTTTCATCAACAAAAAAAATCTTAGCTTCTACTCAATTAGTTGTTGGTTGACTCTTCACTCCATTGGAAAATGTTTTTACTGTTCCAAAAAAATCTGATAATCAGTAATATTTTTAAATGAAGTTTCATCTCTTTATTCTTTCCTAACAAAAAAATTCCTAAAAATTGATCCTTCATAAAATTGGATTTAGTACTTCTGGGAAGCTGTTTCAATCAGTAAATATTGGTGCTAGTTGGATGAATATTACCAGAAACACTTTGAAACTGGGAATTTTTTTTTCACTGTTTCAAAAAATATTTTAAAATAAATTTGAAAATATCGTGAAAATGTTAAGCAACTGGTACACCAGAAAGGTTGAAAATATTTATTGGTTCAAGAAAAAATTTTTTTTCGGAAACGTGCGTTGATCAGTTAATGAAACATAAATGAGACCAGAAAAAATCCTGAAACTGGAATTTCTTCACAGTTTCAAAAAATACCTTGAAAAAGTTTTGAGAAAATGTTGAAGATGTTAGACATTGGCTACAAACGATTTCGAATAAAAGTTTTCCATGGAATCTACATCAGAGACACAACCACTGGAAAGATTTAAAAAAAACATCCAAATCTCGAAAAAATTTTACTGTTTCACTGGAAATTTTTTTGCAGTAGTTATCCGCCTTTGCACTCCGGAGAAAGGACAGTCTTGAAAAAAAAATTATTGTTTCTAAAAAATTTCTACCAGTGCTGTCAATATTTGTGTAGTTGTCAAGTAGTCATTAAGATTTCGAAAAAACTTTTTTTTTACTGTTTCAAAAAAAAATATACGTTTACTGAAAATTTTTTAGGCTGATACGGTGTACGTCGAAGACTCTTGTTGAAAAAAAAGAAGTATTTTCACTGTTTCACCGGAATTTTCGTATCCGGGTCAGTCAATCCTGAATTAGAAATCGGAATTTTTTTTCTGTTTCGAAAAAATATAGTTTCCGGAAAATTTCAGACTAATACGTTGTCATATTGTATGTGATTCAACAGTTTTTTTTTCGTTCCAAAAGTTTTGCGAGTTCATGTGTTGGGAACCTGTAAACTGTTCCGTATCGTATAATTTGTTTTTCATATTTTTTTCTGTTTCGATATTTTTCTACTAAAGTTTGCACTTTTTTCCAAAGTAGTTGTAGTCTGGCTCACATTTTCTTTAAAAAATGTTTGTTACAACGCATTAAGAAAAAAATAAATTTACTGTTTTGAATTGAAGAAACCTTCTTTTTCGGACCCTTCGTTTCCGATGCACTTTTTATTCTAGTTTATTTCCGACATTTCGGCTAGTGACCATCATCATCTGAAACTAAGTGTCTGAAAAGGAAGGTTTCTTCAATTCCAAACATCATATCAAAACCCAAAATGCACAAACAAAAGCCGGACAACCAATGAATTTACAGTTTCAAAAATTTTCAGATAAACGGTGTTACCTAGTTCAAAACACTAACAAGATATACCGCTCTTCAGGACATATCTCTCCAGAAATGATCATTTTCACTCAGTTTTGGTCTATCATCACATTTTTTGATGAAAAACCTCGAGATATGAATGCCTTTTTGTCATTTGTTTGGGTCAGAACCAGAGTTGCCCGGAATTCCGACTTCCGACTTCCGACTTCCGACTTCCGGGTGTTTTTTCACTTCCGACTTCCGACTTCCGTCTAAGAAATTTTACTTCCGACTTCCGACTTCCGACTTCCGTCTAAGAAAAAAGTCACTTCCGGGCAACTCTGGTCAGAACCCTTTTATGAGTTTTCTTCTTCAAAAACCTTCTTAATTGAGCATTTGGAGAGAAAAAACCCACTTTTTCAAAATTTCAGTTAAAAATATTTTCGGTCATGCTGATATAGTAGATGTGCTTTTTCCTTTGACTCACTTCAAAAAGTTTACTGTTTCATGAAAAGGTTTTTGAAGTGGAAACTTGACAGGACAGGAGAAAAACATTTGCTCAGTGTTACCGATCAATAGAAGACGTTGTGTGGTATGTGTTTGATAGACTGAATGGGTGTGTTGAGTGACCTCGTCAGGAATGAGGAACGTTGAATGCTGTGTTTAACAGGCCCATTGTACTTGTATAATAGGCCAGGTGCACCTGTCATTAGAGCGTATTTGATGAGTCGACGCTATTAGCTGTTAGAATTTTATCAGAATTCTCAGAGTTTCTTTAAAATAAAATATTTATGAGTCTCAAAAACAATGAAAAAAAGTCATAGAGGCAATAAAATTGAAGCTGCATGAATTTTTTTTCAGAAAATTATGATTACTGGAAGCATTTTTTTTTAATGACCTTTGAGGTTGACTTGACAGGAAAGCAGTTTTTTTTTTTGATGGAATGGCTCGATTTGTGTGAGCACGTAAATAGGAGATCATTGTTGAACAGGATCTGGAAAACGGTTGTGCCAAACATAAAAAATGACCGATGTATGTTTAACGAAGAATGTCGCTAGTAGACCATCTTGACGCAGGATGTCTTTTCCACTCGAGATATCCGTGTCTTCCCATCCTCCAACACTAAAAATCCCTTTAAATTGTCAAGAATTAAAAAATTTTTAACTTACAAGGCACATCTATTCCTTCGTTTTTCACAAAACGGCATTGGATTTAAATGATCAATTTTGAAATCCTCAAGTGATACTGGATTATTGAAAAAGACAACGTCTAAGTATTCCAACTTTCTGCTCACCGAATTGAACCACTGTGTTACATATGAAACAATGTCTTCGACAGAAAACCGATGACAATAAAAATACAATTGGGGAACATCAAACTGGCAGAGAAGCTCTGAAGTGACCCAATCTGCCGAAGAGTGAAAAGCAAGTCGTCGGCACTTGAAAACCTGAGGATCACAGGAAAAGTTTGCTGGGATGCAACCATTAAACACCCATTCATCGGTAACTTTAATGTTCTTCATTACATATTTCAGGTAATTTTTGTAAACTGGCCCGTTCCTGCCTATGACTAGTTTTTCAACAGACATGGTGCCTAATCTAACAAGCTCTGAGAGCTTTACTCTCCCAAGAAGAAGGTTTTTAATTGTACATCCAAACACATCAATCATAAACTCTATGCCCATTTTCATAGCATCCAATTCGTCACCACCTGTGTATGAACGTAGATAACTACTACCTACATCAGGAAGGAAAGATGCCCTGAAAAACTTGATTTTATTGTCGAGTTCTACTATATACAATTGAACTTACCTAGTACCAAGCGCCTGAGAATTTCTTTTTAGTACAAGTGGAACACCATATCTATACTTATCATGCAAGAAATACCAACTTTTCCCTTTTCCCATACATATATAATTCGTGTTTGGAGCAACATCAACATTAAATTCTCGCAAAGGATAATTTGAACTCCTCACAATTCTGCGTGTTTTATTGGAAATTGTTGCGAAATATATTCTGGAGTAATTTTGAATTTAATTTAAAAGCTTATTGATAACTTACATATCGAACAGATCCGAGTTGTGGATCACACATTTGATGCAGAGCCATGGAAGCTTCAGCAATGGAAATCTAGCAGGACGGGAAAGAGACATTGCTTAGTGTTAATAAGAATACAAGAAATGGAAAGAGGTCAGATCGATAGAATACGTTGCGTGGTATGTTCTTGATGGAATGAATGAGTGGGTGTAGTGGCCTAGACAGGACGAGGAGAGGTTGAATGATGGGTGCAGCTGGGTCCCTTGTCCTTGTATAATAGGCCAGGTTCACCTGTCATTAGAGCGTATTCGATGGGGTCAACGCTATTAGCTGTTGGATTTTTATCAGAATTTTTCGATTCTCTTCAGGTTAAAATATATTTAAATCCCAATTCAATTCATTATGAAACAATCAAAAAGAAACCACAGACAAAAGGAAATTTCTATTACCGAAAGCACTTTCAGAGGGACAAAGACACAATTATATATATATATGTATATAGTAAAGAAAGATGAAGAATTCACTGAAAGGTGCACCGGATTCATTGATCACGCCAAATGTAAAACAGAAAAGCTCTTCCTTTGACATGAATGGTTGCTTGTAAACCGTCATGACGAACGATTTCCAGTCCATCGGGAAAATCAACATCTCTAAAAGGTTCCGATCTGAAAATTGTACTTAACTAGCTGAGGTAAGACATTAGCTACTTACGGTAGAACACGGTTTCTCTCACTGAACGGGAATGGGTTCAAATCCTGGAACGCTTCCCGAGAAATCTGTGTGTTTCGTGATAAAACATATAAATATTCAAATTTTCGATTGTGAGAATGAAACCATTGGGTGACGAATGCTGCGATATCTCCCTCGGAAAACGGACATTGATAAAAACTTAATCGAGGAACCTCGAACTGCAGAAGGGTCTCTCGAGTAACCCAGGCAGCGGAATTGCAGTAAAACACCAACTTTTTGCATTTGAATAGTTTTGGGTCACAAAAGAACTCTGTATTTCCTCCAAAAAAGATGCATGTACCAGTCACTTTGAGATTCTCCAACAACACCACCAGCTTCTGGTTCTGGGCTTGACCAAACAATGAGCTTCCATAATGAACAAACAAGTTTACAGTAGAACTGACTCCAAAAGATTCCGGAAAATCGCAATCTTTAATGTCGACATGTTCAACTGTACACTTGAACACCTCATTCAAGAATTCCATCGCCGTTTTCAAAGCAGTCACTTCATTTTCATGTGTGTATGACTCGAAACAATAGTCTGTTCTTCTGGAAGAAATGTGAAGTTTCGGGCGGGGCGAGATAATATTTTCAAGGCCCGGCGGCCCGGATTCAAAAAATTTTTTGAATTTTTTTTTTGAATTCTAACAGTTTTTGACTGAAAACTATGTCTGTAAAGGTCAGTTGTTGCCGAATTCCGAGCACTTGACAGCCGCGTTGTCTCACCACGAAAACTACAGTAGAAACTTAATTGCTACCATAAGATTTATCGAATTTCATCAATTTCAATCGATTTTCTTCGATTTTTCATTTTATTTCTCAGAAAAACAATGGATATTTGTTTAAAATCGATGGAAATTGATGAAATTCGATAAATCTTACAGCAAAAATCAAATTTATACGGTAGTTTTCGTGGCAGGATACCGTGTCTGGCCGTCGAGTTGTCGGATCGTCGTCTAGAACTGACTTTTACAGAGATCACCATAATAAAACTCTACAAAAACCTAAAATTACTGTTTTTATGCTCAATATACCCCCGGAGCACAAAACTTGGGAATATTTTTTCGATTTTATATTTTTTCGATTTTTTTTTTTTACCTTTTCCGGAATAGTGAGCCGCGAAGTGGCGAACAAACCAAAACCGCTGAAGCACCGAAGGCGCGGCAAGCAGGCTTGTTAAAGAAAATTCAAAATACTTACCTGCTTAACAATGGAATGGCATTATCCTGGAGCACAAGAGGATATTTTCTTAAAAACAACGTTTCCAAAGTTTTCATCTTGAAACTCCAAGTTTTATACATGCAGCCCAGCTTTATCATTTTCTTTTCTGATACAAATATTTCAATTCCGTTCACTGGTATCTTCAAACTTTTCACGACTCGACGTGTCCTCTTGGAAATCACAGCGAAGGATATTCTGGAATTTGGATTTTTAGAAGAAGTTCTTGATAATATAGACTTACATGTCGAAAATATCGCCCCAGTTTTTTACAACACATTCAATACAGAGAAATGGGAGCTTGAGAAGTGGAAATTTAGCTGGACGGGAGAGAGACATTATTGCTCAGTGTTAATGAAAAGAAACTGAATGGCAAGAGGTCAGATCGATAGAAGACGTTGTGTGGTATGTGTTTGATGGAATGAATGAGTGTGTTGAGTGACCTCGTCAAGAGGAAAAAAGATTGAATGGTGTTTGCAGTTGGGCCCCTTGTCCTTGTATAATAGACCAGGTGCACCTGTCATTAGAGCGTATTTGATGGGGTCAACGCTATTAGCTGTTGGATTGTTATCCTTATTCTCAGAGTATCTTCAGAATGAAATATTCATTTCCTAACGACGATGAATTTCGATGTTCTCCATTGAAAACTTTGAAAATGTCAAGCATCGGCTACACCGGAATGCGAAATAATTTTCATGGAAGTCGAGCTACCAGAAAACCACTGGTAAGATAAACAATGTCCAAATCTAAAAAAAATTTGAAAGAGTAAAAAAAATTTTCACTGTTTCACCGCAAGTTTTTTCCGGGTTTGTTGATTTGTTTTGCAGTTAGTGCTTCTCTCAATACGGGCAAAAAAGAATTTCTTGAAAAAAAATTACCGTTTCAAAAATTTTCGATCGGTGCTGGCACCATTTGTGTAGTTATTCAGTAGACATTGACATTTAGAAAAAAAATGTATTGTTTCTTGAAAATTCTTCACACTGATACGTTAAAGGCTCTTGATTGAGAAAAATAGTTTTTTCCACTTTTTCACCTGAAATTTCGTATTCGGGTCAGTCAAATTTCCCCCCAGTCTATCCTGAGTTTGAAATCGGAAAATAATTTATTTTTTACTGTTTCGAAAAAACAAGATTGTTTCTTGAGACTCTTCAGATTGATCATTACAGTTTATTACTTTTCCAAAAAATTTTGCGAGTTCATGTGTTGGGAACCTGTACACTATCGTAAAATTTGTTTTCATTTTAAAAAAACTCCAAAAAAATTTTTACTATTTCAAAATTTTCCGACTAAATCCTGCATTATCTTCCATACTAGTTGTTTTCAAACCACCTATGTTACAACACGTAAAAAAAATTAGAGTTTCCTTTTTCAAAAATTTTCAGATAACCTGTGTTACATAGTTATGAACAGTAGGGTAACGAGGGAATATTGCTCCAGAAACGATAGTTTTCACTGAGTTTTAGTCTATCATTACAGTTTTTGCTGAAAAAATCATCAGGTTTTTTTGGAATCAGAAGGTCAAAACGGTTCGAATGAGTATAATCATAACTAGGTTTTGGAAAATAATAATTTTCCGAAGAACAGATATTGTTCCTGATATCGATTTGAAAAGCTGACTCTTTCTGAAAGTAAAATTTACTGTTTCAAAGACTTCTTCCCAAAAACTCATTATTTCCTAATTTCACTGGCAACTTGAAAAACTAAACTCTGAAAATTTGCTGTTTTATGATTTTTTGTGATAGAGAAGTTTGTGATTTTGTTACTGATTTGTCACCAAGTATCACAAAACATCGCAGAAATTTTGTCTTTGTCAAAACCGATGACTGTTGTTTACCAGTCACCATTTAATTTTGTTTTACTGTTTCAAAATTTTTCCCTGAGAACTCACATTATTCCATCATCACTGGCATCCCTCATGGTTGGAAACTTTTTTTCACTGTTTCAAAATTTTCCAGCGTTTTAGTTGGACTTGGGGCTGTGCTGTTGTGCTGGTATGTTCTTGATGGAATGAATGAGTGTCGTGAGTGACCTCGTCAAGAGGAAAAAAGTTTGAATGGTTTATGCAGTCAGGACTCGTGTACTTGTATAATAGGTGCACCTGTCATTAGAGCGTGTTTGATGGGGTCAACGCTCCTAACTGTTAGATTTTTATCATAATTTTTCGAGTCTCTTTGAAATTAAATTTTTATAAAATCTCAATTCAGTTGGGTAAAAAACAATCAAGAAGAAACTACAGAAAAAAAGAAAGTTGAAGCTGCATGGAATTTATCGAAAATTGCTATTACCGAAAACACTTTCAGAGGGACAAAGACACAATTACTGAAATGGTCTGGCCCATGTGGAGACATCTTAGGTGCACCGGATTCATTGATCAGTTATTGTCCAGATGTTGATTTGAAAATCTGACCCTTTCTGTAAGTATAATTTACTGTTTCAAAAATTTCTTTTCAAAAACTCATTACTTTCTAGTTTCACTGGCATCTTGAAAAACCAAATTCTGAAAATTAACTGTTTATTAATTTTTGTGATAAAGAGGTTTTGTGATGTTGTTACTGATTTGTCAATGAATATCAGAGAACATTGCGGAAGTTTCGAAAGTTCTTCATGTGAACTCACACTATCTCGTCATCACTGGCATGCCTTATTGTAGGAGAAATTTTTTGCAGCAGTAAAAAAAACTTTTCACCGTTTCACTGGAAATATTTATCCGGGTTTGCTATATTTTTCGCAGTAAGTAGGCGCCTTGTATTGGTAGTTAAGAACAGTAGGGTAACAAGGGCATCTCGCAGGCAAACAATACTTTCCACTGTGTTTCGGTCTATCATCACAGTTTTTTATGGAAGCCTCGATTTTTGAATGCCGTTCTATCGTTTGTTTAGGTCAATTTCCCTCTTATGAGTTTTCCTCTAGTATCTCCTTTGTCTATTGAGTTATCAATAAGTAATCAACTAGAATGTTGCTCAGAATAAAAATCTGAGCAACTTCCCAGTTGACCACTTCTTGATAGAACCTGTGGGAGCTGAGTTATCCCAGATTTCAAAGACTTTTTTTTCGAATTTTTCGGTTTTTTTTCTCCCGATTTCAAACCATTTTTTGCACTATTTGGCATTATAAGTTATATTTTCAATGCTACTTTTTTTTACTTCTTCGAATTCGACTCTGATAATCTCACTTTTTCCCTTCGAAACCCTCAGTTCAGAAAAGTACCCACAAGAACTAGTTCGGAAAGTTTTCGAAATTTTTTTCTGAGCAATCCCACTAGAACGCTCACGACTCTGGTAATTTCCGTCAGATCGCTTTGAAGTTGAGTTTTTTGGAATCAGGAGGTCAAGACGGTTCGAATGAATATAACCATGACTAGGTTTTGGTAAATTTGGGTTTTCTGAAAATGCACTGTTTCGTGTTTGAGTAGACATCCTTGTGAGATTGTTGAATTCCTAGTATAACATCAAATCTGTTTTATGAATTTTCGGGTAGAGACTTTTGTGATTGACACTGATAATATTAGAGAATATTACCGGAATCTTTGTATTTGTCGAATCCGATGAATGTTGTTTACCATTAGCTATTTGAGATAATCAGTCACCACTTAACTTTGTTTTACTATTTCAAAAATTTTTCTTGAGTAGTCACACTATTCCATCATCACTGGCATCCCTCATTGTTGGAAACTTTTTTCACTTTTTCAAAATTTTCCGATATTTTTAGTTGAATTTCCCAGTATTTTTAGTAGGAGTTGTGCTGCAAGACATCCTCGAAGTTGGTTCAGTTTGAAAACCTTTTGTATGAAAATTTGAAAAAAAAACTCACTGTTTCAAAATTGGTGCTACGCCGCATTACAACTGGCCGCATCAGAACTGACCCGTATTAGAACTGGCCGGATTAGAACCGGGTACTTCCGAAGTATCTGGAAACTCGAAAAATTGAGGAAATGTTTAGGGCCACAATGTCATATCCTGTACGAAAATTCAGCCTCGAGTCGCAACTGGGAGCTTGAATATGGCCCGGTTCTGATCCGGAAAGTTCTAATACGGAACAGTTCTAATGCGGCCAATTCTAATGCGGGGTAGCACCTCAAAGTTTCGGATCAAGATATTTTCGGTCAAGCTAAAATAATAGACGTTTCATAGATGTTCCGTTTCTGCTCGTCCGCAAGCCAATCCTTGCTTTAGAGGTGAATTTTCCTCAAACTCAATTCAAAAAATTCACTGTTTCATCTGAAAAAATTTAGTTTTTACTCAACTATATGCTCCTGATGTCATTTTCTCTAGAGGGATTTTTTTTTCACTGTTGCATCGCAAAATATTTTCGCGAAAAAAGGTAAATCCAATAACTATTGCTGCAAGTTATATTTCCTTCAACATTTCCTGTTTCAAAACAATATTGACTGTTTTTTGGAAGGTGAAATAATCAGTCATCAAAGTCCGCGAGAGGCATACTACCAGAAAAAATATTGAAACTGAAAATATTTTTTCCCTGGCTCAGCGTCACTTCGCAGTTCACAACTTCGAAACTGTGACTTTTCGCAACTCTACCATTCTGAAATTCGCTGCAAACCGGGTTCGGCGCCGATAAATTCTCAAAATTTTGTTACCAAAAGCTATTTTCTCCTGCTCGGACCGTTTCGAAATTTTCCCGCGACCCCCTTCGTTCGGTCATAATAACAGGTTTCAGAATGAAGTTGTAGATTTCGAAGTGACGTAGAGCCTTCAAAATAAATTTTAAAAATTCAGAGAAAATTTAAAAATTGGCTCTTTAACAGAAAAACAAAACTTTCAAAATTCCAAAAAAAAATTTTGAAACAACAAAAAAAAATTTCAGATGAGTACGCTTTTGCGGAAAAAAAGTTTCCGTTTCAAAATTTTTCTACCAGTACTGTCACTATTTGTGTTGTAATTCGTGTAAAATTGGGATTCCAAAATAAATTTTTTTTCAGTTTCAAAAAAAGTTCTTTGTTTCCTGAAATTTTTTGAGACTAGTTTGAGATAGTGGTCACTTAGATTTCAAAAAAAGTTGCCAAACAGGTTTTTTTACTGTTTCTGAAAATTCTTTCGTAGAATTCATCAAGTTCATATTCCGTTGAGATCTTATGATGATGATGCCTGAAACAACATCACAAATCTGTCTATCTGAATTCTTGAAAATCAAGACATTCCAAATCTTAGTCATGATTATACTCATTCAAACCGTTTTGATCTCCTGAATCCAAAAATACTACTTTCTTAACGATCTGACAAAAACTGACTGTTGAATTGCTCAGAATGAAAATTTCAAATCTTCCCCAAAAAAGTTTTTTTACGCAAAAATAATTAGCTATTTCTTGGAACTTCGTGCTCTGAACTCTACTGATTGTTTATTTAGTTGGTATAACCAGTCACTATCACGTTTTTTTTACTGCTCAGAGAGAGGGTGTGGGATTCCGACGGAAAAGTTTCGGAAAGCGGAGCATCGTAGTGTCTGGTTTTTAGCAGAGTTCACGATTTTATTCAAATTCTACTGAACAAAAATCCAGGATTTTACATCCGTGATCCAGATGAAAACGTGGTTTTCGTGGATTAGGGGCCATTAAAACTCACGAATTTTTGTTCAGTGCATTTGAATAAAATCGTGAACACTGCTAAAACCCATAGACTACGATGCTCCGCCAATTTGAAAAAAAAACACTGCTTCAAAATTTCAGTTCAAAATATTTTCGGTCGAGCTAAAATAGTAGATCAAATCGATAGATTCTCGGTTACTGCCCGCCCGTAAGCCAATCCTTGATTAAGAGGTGCTTTTTCCTCAAACTCAGTTCAAAAAATTTACTGTTTCATTTGAAAAAATGTAGTTTTTACTCAACTTTATGTTCCTTGCTGGTGTCATTTTCTCTGCCGGGAATAGTATTTTCCACTGTTGCATGATTAAGTATTTTCGCTATGAATAGAAAAATTTTCTTAAAACAAGTTTTACAGAAATCAATTTAGCAAAAAAAAAAAACAAAATGATAATCTGAAACTTTTTTTATTTCGATAAATCTTTTTGAAAATAATTTTCACTGTTTCATCTGGAAGCTGTTCATGGTTTTCAAAAAATAACCGTTTCATAGTTTTTCGAATAGTTCTGCCACCATTTGTGTTGTAATTGACGTGAAATTGGGGTTTCAAACACAGAAATTTTACTTTCTCAAAATAACAAATGTTTCTCCTGAAAACTCTTCAGACTGATACGCCGTGTTTTCTTTCAAAAACAAATTGTCGAACATTTTTTTTGTTCACTGTTTCTGGAAATTCTTTCGTAGAACTCATCAATTTTATATTTCGTTGAGATCTTAGGGTTAAGGCTTGTATTTGTCGTCCGCCCCGTCCGCCGTCCGCCCCCTTCCGCCGTCCGTCCGTTTGCCGTCCGTCTGCATTCTGACTGGACGGTGTATAAAACTTTTATTTCGAGTCAACTCACGGACTTTTCATTATTTTCCCCATTTTTCTTCGGTTTTCAGTTCATTTTTGAAGAGAACTGGGATTTTTGGGAACCAAATATGTTTTGGAGCTCATAAATTGAGGTCAAAACAGATTGAAAAAGAAAATTGGCACAAAAAAACTCCTGAACCGTCTTGACGCGCTGAACCCAAATATACTAGTTTCGAAGCGATTCGGAAAAGTTTGATCAAGATTCTGATTCCTAAATTAACGAATCAATACTAGACTACGATTGTTTGGCTTGACAAAAAATATTTCTGACTGAAATTTTGAAACCGTAACTACCGTAATACTACAGTAATCTCTAACATTTTTTGTTGGTGTACTATTGGGGTCCCTTTGCTAGTACATGCAAAGAATGAAGAAGAATTCTGAGCACTTCGAACCCGTTTTCTAGCTATTGCTGAGTTATCTGGATACTGTAGCTACCGTAATCCTACAGTAACCCGTCCTCCAAACGTCATACACACACAGAGCTATTCCTTTAGTATATAGAAGAGAAGAGAAGATGAGTCAGAACTGAAAACGACATCACGAGTATGTCTATACGAAATTTCATGAAACAGTTTTTTTTCCTGGAAAATCACAACTTTCCAGAACTTAATCATGGTTGTACTCATTTGAACCGTCTTGGCCTTCTGAATCCGAAAAACTTGATTTCAAAGCGATCTGTCAAAAGTTAACCGAGTTATGACGGTTTTGTGAAATTGATCCGAAAAAATATTTCAAAATGAAGAAAAAGAAGAAAATTTCAGCATAGCCCTACAACTGAGGATATCGGGAGGAAAAATTTGAAACATTAACAGAAACTTGGCAACTTAACACAAAGGACCTGGAAAAGAACAAGTGTTCAAAGCGCAAGATTTTTATCCTTAAACTAACAAGTCAATACGAACGATCACCTAATTAGACTACGATTGTTTGGTTTCACAAAAAATATTTCTCACTGAAATTTTGAATTAGTAAAATTCAACTTGTATGAAGGAAACAGTACTTAAATAATAATACAGTTCAAAGCACCAAATTTCATGAAACTGTAATTTTTCTTGTGGAATTTATTGTTTTTGGCTAACAGAAAGATTCTGTTATGATTTTTAGATTAAAATCAACAAGGGAAATTTCGCAGGTGTTACAGTCAGATTTCGATGGACTTCCAGTGGTGATCAAGGCACTGGAAACAACATCACAAGCCTGTCTATTCGACATTTCATGAAACAGTATTTTTTTTAACTAGAAAATCAAAAATTCGCATACCTACTCGTGGTTTTACTGTAGGACAGAGCACCGAATCAGCTGGGAAAAATCCGATGAAACAGAAAATTTTCGGAAAATCAATATTTTTCAAACCTGGTCATGGTTATACTCATTCGAACCGTCTTGGCCTCCTGAATTCAAAAATAATACGTTCAAAACGATCTGACAATGATTGACCGAGCTTGATGCTTTTGGTGGTACTGCTCAGAATAAAAATTTCAAAAAATTTCCAAAATACGTCTTGTGGGTACTCATCCAAACCGCCTTGAAACGCTGATTCCAAAGAACTAACTTTCAGAAGGAACCCATCAAAATTTTCCGCTCTTCGCTGCTCCACTCGGACTCCACAGTCATCTTCCTCTTTTTCTCTACACTCTCTTCTCTTCCACGTCTCTCTTGCTTTGACCTCTTGCACCATTCGAGTTGAGTCACTCGTTTTTCCCCTTTTGGCTGTTCGTTATGGCCTGATTCCTGTGATTATTTTGAATATTTGGACGATTTCTAATGGATTTTTAAACTATATTTAATGGAAAAAAAAAGAGGTAAGTGTGTGAAAAATACATTTCATTGATTATTTTCGACAAAAAATCACATGAATGATGGGGTTGGATTATAGTAGAAAACCTCCCTTAACTTTAAAGGCGCATAACACAAAAAGAGGCGGAGCTAGAAAAAAATAATCAAGTACAAAGTTGCTTGAAATTAAATTTTGAGCAACTTTTCAGTTGACAACTTTTTTCTAGCACCGCCCTCTTTTGAGATATACACCTCCAAAGTTTCGTCTTACCTGAACTTTAAAGGTTCCTATCTAAAAAGTGGGCGGAGCTAGAAAACATTTGTCAACTGGAAAGTTGCTTCAAATTTCATTCTGAGCAACACTGTAGTTCATAGTTTTCACTAGCTTCTCCCACTTTTGAGATATGCACCTTCAATCTTAGATGCAGAGAAAAGAGAGTGCTTTAGCTTTCGGTCTCGATTAGTCATACTATTCAAAAAGAAAGTTTGTTTTCAGACACCAACACCAGCTTCAAGTATCTTCACACGCCTTTCCGCCACTACACCATCTTCTACAATGACAACTGGAGAAGAGGTATGAATGTTAAACGATACGCATTGAAAGAAAATTGTTTCCTGACAAGTTTCACAAATGATGTGTTAATGAAACAAAATCCTAACTCAATCCATTGAAAAGAAGTTCTATAATATCATTTTATTTCAGAGCTCCCAAGTTGGAAGCACAGCAAAGTTGCTTGCTCCAACGACACGAACCACTTCAGTATTCGTTCCGACCGATTCATCCACAGGCACCACTACTTCTCCAATGTTGGTCACTGAGCAAATGGTAAATATCATGCCTATCTCAAAAAAAACCTACTTTAGAAAACTTTAGAAAAAAGGATGAGAATTCAATTTTTCAGGGTCAATAACCTGATAATTAGGCGAAAATTGGGGCGAAAGTGTCATTTTTGACCAATTTTCATTGAAAAAATTGAATTATACTAGGAAAAACTGCTAATATCAACTTTCAGAAAAAGGAAAAGGCTGTTATGGAAGCCTCTATGGCGGAGAAGTTCCGGAGTTCCGGATAGTGATAATGATGACGAGGACAAAGAAGAAGAAGTAGAAGATCTCGCTAGAAGCAACTCTCTTGCCAAGAATGCCAATGATGATACTGTTAGTTTCAGAAAATTCAAACTTGTTTTCCAATATTCGAATTCCAGCAAAGAAGTCAGGTTGCTGACAACGTTGGAAGCGGAGCTAGCTCGACTGCAAAGATGAATGTTCGTCAAGACAGAGAAATCGATGATGGAAGCGGTGGAACCAACGATGGAGAACAAGGAATGAAGACGGAAGAATTTGATGATGTTAGTTTTGAGGGATATTGTAATCTATATATGTATTGTCACTTTTTCAGGGAAGTCGTGATATTGCCGACCACGGTGAAGCTAGTCCAATTGTTGTTGTAGACGATCCGTCTAGAAAGGAAGAGCGAACGCCAGCAGCCCAACGTCGTCGTGTGGAGCAGCCACAAGGGTTCTTGGCGAGATACATCACACTTTTCATTCCACGTTTTTGGCCTAATGATCTCAATATTCTGCACATTTTCCCAATAGTCTTAGTGTCCCCATTTGAATAATCTTCCAATAAAATTTCCAGCCGTGCGAATAGTTTTTATTACCAGTCGGTGGCGCCGCCTACGGCGGCTCACCTCCTTTTTGTTCGTCGCTGCGCTCCTCAATGGGGGGTTAATTTGCCACGCTTAAACTCATTTTTGATCGTTGGGCAGTAGCTTCTGGAAGCTTCTGGAAGTTTCTGGAAGTTTCTGGAAGTTTCTGGAAAAAGGGAGAATGTTCTGGAAGGTTGTCCATCTAGAGCTTGCCAGTTCAGTTTTCGGACTACCGTAACTACCGTAATCCTACAGTAATCTCCACCATTTTTTGTTAGTGTACTATTGGGGTCCCTTAGATAGTACATGCAAAAAAATGGAACGATTCTGAGCACTTCGAACCCGTTTTCTAGCTATTGCTGAGTTATCTGGTTACTGTAGCTACCGTAATCCTACAGTAACCCGTGCTCCAAACTTCACAGAATTGAAGCGCCCGGGGACCCATGACCATGTGTCAAATATGATAGAAAAGGTCGAGGGGTACAAAAGTTATTCAGTGATAAGCGCTGGACAGACTGGCACACAGACAGAGCTTGCCGCTTGGTATATAGAAGAGATTATTACCGTAACCGTTGAAATGGATAATTATTATCTAGCAATATAGTTGCGAATTTTCTACAAAATATGATTTCCCATCATAAAATTTATTTGTATTTGATCATAAAACGACATCTCTCCGATTTCAGGTCCTTTCCCAGCAACATAAAAAACAATATTTGGGAAAGTTGCTTCTTTGGTTCCTCTTTTCGGATGATTTCAATCTGTGAGATAAAATAATTTTGGTTTTTCTATATTTTGATTAGACTAGAATCTTGTCAGAGCAACGATTGAGCTTCCTTTTTTGCTAACTTTCCCATAACTCTGCCGCTCATTTCCATATGTGCATAATTTTGGAGGAAAGAAAATACATCAATCCAAAGTGGCCGCCTCTGTGCCTCTTGGTGCCCTTTGATGACGGTGCCCCTTTGATCCGTAAGGAGGAAAGGAAGAGCATCCAGAAGCTGCGAATGAGAACCGGAGCTTTATATTTTGAGGTAAAATACAGTTCACTAGCTGATAGCTTGGCCTAAATCAGTCCGGACGGCCAGAATCGGGCTCGAACAGCCTGCATCGGCCTGAAACGTCCCGAATCAGCCCGAATCGTCACAATTTTTTTTTGAAATAAGTGCACGACATACAGATACACAGACAGAGCTTATTACGGCAACAACTCAACTGCTATAGGTGTGATCAACTGCTATGTTATAACAGCTACTGTCTTAACTGCTATATTTGGCTCTTCTGCTATGAATCAACTGCTATTTTCGCCGCTTTTGATATCTCAACTGGTATAGCTATAGCAGTTGATCCATAGCAGAAGATCCAAATATAGCAGTTAAGACAGTAGCAGCTACAACATAGCAGTTGAGTATTTGCCAACAAAAAACCGCCAAATTTCAGCACCAGAAGAAAGCTCAATCGTTGCGCCAGACAAATGCTCTTCGACTAAATGGTATCGTCCCGGCTCACGCTGTTCCTACAAGGTCATTCTAATTTCCTTTGTTTAAAATTTCGAATAAATAATTCTGTTGTGGATTCGGCTTTTTGTCTGAATTTCATTATCCTGGATTTAATATGTCATGTTCTTATCTTGTTCCTTTTCATCGAATAGCGCAGCAGGAGGAATTTGGGTAACAATAGTTCCCATTAAAAAAAAGACTAGGAAAAGTACTGGAACTGGAATTTTTTTTAACTGTTTCAAAAAAAAATCAATAATTGGGGAATTATTTTGGAAATATTAATCCTGTGTTTCTAGGAAAACGGTTCCACAATGACTCAAAAAAAGCTGACAAAATCTGAAAACGTTCAAATTTCCAATTTTTTTGAAACAGTAACAATATTTGCTTACTGTTTCACCGGACATGTTTTCCGGATTTGTTAATTTTTTTGCAGTAGACATGAGGTTGTACGCTGAAGACTCTTGATTGAAAAAAATTGTTTTTCACTGTGTCACCTGTATTTTTGCATCCGGGTCAGTCAAATTTTCTCCAGTCTATCTTGAGTTTGTAATTGGTAAAACTTAATTGTTTTTACTGTTTCAAAAAATAATTAGTTTTGTTCCCGGAAAATCCTTCTTGATATTATTTGTATTACAATTCTTGATCGAGAAAAACAATTTTTACTATTTCAAAATTTTCCTACTAAATTTTGCATTTACTCCCATATGCTGTTGATTTGACTTATTTTTCTTTAAATTTCATTATCCTGAATTTAAAATTCCATGTGTATATCTTCAACTACTTTGTTTCTTTTTATCGAAAAGCGTATCAGTAGGGTTTTAGGGAACAATCTTTGGTGCTACCCCACATTAGAACTGGCCGCATTAGAACTGTCCCGTATTAGAACTTTCCGGACCAGAACCGGGCCATATTCAAGCTCCCAGTTGCGACTCGAGGCTGAATTTTCGTACAGAATATGACATTGTGATCCTAAAGATTTCCTCAATTTTTCGAGTTACCAGATACTTCGGAAGTATCCGGTTCTAATCCGGCCAGTTCTAATACGGGTCAGTTCTGATGCGGCCAGTTCTAATGCGGGGTAGCACCCAATCTTTCCCCATAAAAAAATAAGGTAACGGGCAATTAACTGAAACTTTTTTTTGGCACATTTGCTGCGGAGACATTATCACTTTTCAATTTCCCAGCAAAAGAAACTTGTCAAGTTTGAAACAGTGAAAAATTGCCATGTACAGTATCCACAAATGGTTGAAAATATTTATTGTTTCAAGGAAAATTGTTTTTTTTTTTGGAAGGTGCATTGATCAGTTTATGAAAACTAAATGAGACCAGAAAAATTTTTTGAAACTGGAAAATTTTTTTACATGTTCAAAAAATCTTATTGAAAGTTTTGGAGATAGTTGTGAAGATGTTGGACAGCTACACACGAACTCGAAAAGAAGTTTCCATGGAACTTACGTCAGAGAAACAACCACTGGAAAGATAAAAAATTCCAAATCTCGAAAAATTTTTGAATCAGTAAAAATTTTCTGGGTCTGTTAATTTTTTTTTTGCATCTGTTCAGTATTTTAAAGTATCCGCCTCTGCACTCAAGAAAAAAAGACTGTCCTGAAAAAACTTTCTGTTTCAAAAAATATCTACCAGTACTATCACCAATTATTTAGTAATCAAGAAGAGATTGGGATACGGAACAAACATTTTTTTACTGTTTCAAATGAAATATTTTTGATTTCTGGGAACTCATTAGACTGATATTTCGTCCGTTGAAGACTTTTGACTGAATTTTTTTTTAACTGTTTCACCAAAAATTTCGAAAAAAAATGGACTGTTCCAAATATTTTGTGAGTCCCTCTGTTGGGAACCTGTAAACTGCTCCGTATCGTACAATTTGTTTTCATTTAAAAAATTCCAAAAAAAATTTTTACTGTTTCAAAATTTTCCGACTAAACTCTGCATTTTCTTTCATACTAATTATTTTCAAACGTCCATACTATAAAAATTTGTTACAACGCGTTAGAAATATTGTAGTTTAGGTAGATACTCGACTGCTATTTCTCAACTGCTATGGGGGTGATCAACTGCTACGTTGTAACTGATAGTGTCTCAACTGCTATATTTGGCTCTTTTGCTATGGATCAACTGCTATAGCCATAACAGTTGACTCATAGCAGAAGAGTTAAATATAGCAGTTGAGACGACAGCAGTTACAAAATAGCAGTTGATCACACCCGTAGCAGTTGAGAAATAGCAGTAGAGATACATAGCAGTCGAGTATTCGTCTAAAATTTACAGTTTCAAGCTTTTTTCAGTTAATGGGTGTTGCCTAGTTAAGAACAGTAGACATATTGTTCCACAAACGATAATTTTCATTTAGTTTTGGTCTATCATCACAGTTTTTGATAAAAACCTCGAGTTTTGAATGCCTTTTTGTCATTTGTTAATGTCAGGACCCCTCTTATGAGTTTTCCCCTAATATCTCCTTTGTCTATTGAGTTATCAAAAAGTAATCAACTACAAAGTTGCTTAAAATTCAATTCTGAGCAACTTTCCAGTTGACCACTTTTTGATATCTCCACTGGGAGTTGAGTTATCCCATGAATGAAGACAATTTTTCGGTTTTTTCGCTGTTTTCTCCCCTTCTCACACTATTTTTTTTTTACAATTTTTGTTTCCGCGTTTCTTTTCCTCTTTTTTTTCAATTTTCGAATTTTAAATCCCAATTTTTCCTTCCGAAACCCTCTTTTTCCTCATGAAACTCTTAAAAACGTTCAAATTCTCCTTTCTCCCGCCTTTCGGTCGAGGGTCGCGAACTTGGAGTTTTCTCTTCCACCACACCACGGACTCCACACGGACGAGACGTCAATTTATTTATTTTTCGATTTTTGAATTTCAAGCCTGTTTTTGATGGATTTTCGTGATTTAAACGCCGTTTTTTGTGGAAAAATTGGTATTTTGGGCATCGAAAAGCTTATTTTACTGTTGTTTTCCTCAAAATTCGCGAAAAATAAGAACTTTGAGGAAGAAAATGATTTTCGAAAATATTTTTCGAGAAAATCGGGTTTTGTCCATTTTTCGTGTGTTTTATATATAGCAAATAATGGTTTTTAAGCGTGAAATATCATTTTTCCAATGAAAATCATGAGGAAAAAGCAGTTTTCAAGAGAAAAATTGATTTTTGGGAAATGTTTTCGAAAAAAATTATTTTCACGTTTTTCGACTGGTTTTTTTAGTCTTTTTGCTTTCCTAGCGAAGAAAATAACGAGTTTCACCACGGAAATAACAAAATGGCAATAATTTCACAAAAAATGGAAGAAAAATAGAGATTTTTCCGAAAAAATCGATATTTTCCAGAATTTTCTCGAATTTAATCGAATTTCGACGTTTTTGAGGTATAAAAGGCGATTTCTGGCAGTAAAAATGCCAAAAACTAGCTTAAAATGATGTAAAAGCGATTTTGAACTTGGTTTTCGTTCTAATTCGATCAGTTTTCCAATTTTTCACGACTTTATTTCAATTCAGCCCATTTTTCTCGAATTTTCGCTGTTCCTCGTCATTTTTCGGTCATCTTTTTCTCTAATTTCCCATTTTCCAGGTATGCCAAAGTACTACTGTGACTACTGTGATACATTCTTAACGCATGACTCACCGTCGGTGAGAAAAACGCACAACGGGGGAAGGAAGCACAAGGACAACGTGCGAATGTTCTATCAGGTAAATAATTGAGGAAATTGCAGGAAAATGCAATTTTTTGGCGGAAAAACGAAACTTTTCGTTGAAAACGACGAAAATCATTGCAATTTGGGGTTATGTCCCACATAAATTGAAAAATTTGCCGGAAAGTACTATTTTTGTGCGGAGAAACCAGATTTTTCTGGAATGAAATACCAAAAACATCCCATTTTGATCCAAAAAGCTTAGTTTTTCGAATAAAAATGGTTAGAATGAGGTGAAACTCGTCAAGAATCGATTTCTGGCGGCGATTTTCTCGCACCTTCCGGACGTATTTGGCATAAATTTTCTTCAGCCAACCATAGACCAATTGTTTCCAGAAAATTGAATAGATATAAGAAAAATCTGATGAAACAGTAAAATTTACCGCGTTTTATTCACCAGATTAATCTAATTGTTGCAGAAATGGATGGAAGATCAAGCTCAAAAGCTCGTCGATCAGACTGCCAGGGCGTTTGCCACTAATCGGGTGAGTATCGCTGAAATTTGATCGAAATTTGACTTACAGTTAGAATGGGGCGAAAATCACTAGTTTCCAATAGATTTTTTGTCCGAATTGGGGTTTTTTAGCTGGTTTTTCTGGGAAAAAATCGGAACTTTTATTTTTACTGTTTCGTCAAAAATCCAGCAAAGTTAAGAATATTTCAGCTTGTTGTGTCGCCGCTCTTGTTCTGACGATAAAAATAAAAAAAACGCCAAAAGGCCGATGTTTAGGAAACAATCATGCTGAACAGGCTGAAAAACTGTATTTTTGTCTCAAAAAACGAAATTGTTTGCACTATTTTGGTTAATTTCGGTCATTTTTCCTCCAAAAGTTGCAATCCAAAACCCATTTTCTCCCCATTTTCACCCATTTCTTCTTCCAGATGCAAGGCGCCGTGCCACGTACCACAATGGGAATGCCGCCAGTACCACCGATGGGACATCCGATGATGGGCGGTCCGCCAGGCATGCCACTCATGGCGCCACGCCCATTCCCCGGTGGACCGCCAGTCGGTTTTCCGGGAGCACCAGGGGTAAGTAAATATCGACTTTCCAATAAAAATGGGTCTATAAATCAGCTTGAATAGATTGAAAATGGCCTAAATATAGCCTCAGTAGGCCTGAAACAGCCTAAATGGGCCTGAATTCGCCTGAATGAACCTCGAATTGGCTTAAAGTTAGTCTTAAATTCCGGCTGAATAGGCCTCAAACTGGCCTGACTAGGCCTGAAATTGACTTCGATTGCTCGGCCTCAAACCAGCCTGAGAGGCGTACAGTCAGGCTGACTCGGCCTAAAGTTTGCCTGAATTTGTCTGAAGTTTGACTTAAAGAAAGCAATGGGGCTAACACTGGCCCCCAAATGGGCTTGAAATCAGCCAAAACAAGGTTACAATGGGCCTAATTTTTGCAGAAATGAGCCTAAATTAGGCCTAGACGGGCCTAAAATCAGCCTGAATTTTCCCAAATTTGAACTAAATCGGCTTAAAATTGCCCTAATTAGGCTTGTAAGTTGACCTGTATGGTTCTAAAATTGGCCTAAATTACCGTAAACTCTTTAATAGAGCGGCCGGCCGCTCTAGTTTCAACCCCCTCTCCAGGCGGCCGCTCTAATACAGGGGCCGCTCTAGTTTCAATGCATTCGTCCCAGAGAAAAAAAACTCAAAAAAGGTCATTTTCATAATTTTTCCGATCATTTTGAGCGTAAACCCCGTTTTTTGGAGCTTTCGATGCAACTTTTTGAATAATTCATGAAGTTTTCACGTACTTCAGACCATACTTGTCGCGGGGCGGGCCGGGCCGAGTCGGCTCCATTTTGCCAAGACACCGACCCGGGCCGGGCCGGGTCGACCTGGCGGGCCGGGTCGGCATGACCGGGTCGACCCGGCGGGTCGAGTTGACATGGACGGGCCGGCCGGAGTCGAACAAAATTCTAGAAATCATCGCTTCCAGCATTTCAGTAGACATTAAGTAGCACTCATTAAAATCAGCAAAATTATTTATACTGGAACATCGTTACAATAGTTCCGTGTGCATTATAATTTTCACTTTTCCCTGGTCCTGTCGCAAAAATTGAAAAAAATTTTGACCGGGCCGACCCGGGTCGGGTCGGATTACTGATAAATTTTTGACCAGGCCGACCGGGCCGGGCCGGCCCGGGCCGGCGGGTCGGGGCACCGGGTCGACCCGCCGACCCGCCCCGGGTCGACCCGAGTTTGGACAAGTATGCTTCAGACAATAGTTCCGGCCTATTTCATTTGTCCGTTATAGTTCAGAGGCCGCTCTAATTAAGGGGGCCGTTCAATTAAAGGGGGCCGCTCTAATTTCAATACCCACTCAGGGGGGCCGCTCTATTCGAGAGGGCCGAACAATTAAAGGGGCCGCTCAATTACAGAGTTTACGGTAGCTATGGTTAGCCTAAATGGGCCTTAATAGAGACCTCAGCTCAGTTTGTTCAGGCCTATTTTAGGCTGCTTCAAGCCTCATTTTAGGCTGTTACAGATCTAAATAGGCTCTATTAGACTTTTTGAGGCCCACTTCAGGCTGTTTCAGGCCTGTTTCTAGCTGTCTCAGGCTAACCTTAGGCTTATTTTAGGCCGTTTTAGGTTGTTCTAGGCCTATTTTAGGCTGTATTTGACTTGTTTCAGGTCTAATTAAAGCTGTTTTAGGCTTGTTTCTGGGTTTTTGGTCCAAATACTCTCATTTTTAGGCGCAATATTGAATTTTGGGGCTAAATTCCTGATTTTTAGCTTTAAAACCCACAAAAACCATCGAGAAATAAGTTTTTCTATCCGAAAAGTAATTATTCTATTAAAAATTTTTTCTGTTTCATAAAATTTCCAGGTATTTATGGTTTTCCAGTTCAAATCGATAAAAACTTGTTCGCAAATTCCCAAAAAGTCGTTTCTTACCAGCTTTTACCATGGGAAAACCTAATTTTTGGGTCTAAAACCCCTGAAAACTCCTCAAACTCCTCTTTTTTACAGATGCCACCATTCCCAGGACCACCAATGGGTCTCGCCGGACCGCCAGGAATGCCGCCAATGATGCCACGCCCACCACAACAATTCCGTCCAATGTAAGGCGAAGAAGAAATCTCCTTAAAAAAATCTCACTTGTATTTCTCTGTTTTTTACCACTGTTTTTCTGTGTTTTTTGATTGAAAATGGCTGTTTTTGATGGATTTTGACGAATTTTTCAGGTTTTTTGGGCTGGAAATGGTCGAAAATTGCAGTTTTTACTTGGAAATCGTGTTTTAAAGCTGGAAAAGGTCTACTTTGACCTGTTTTAGTGCTCTAACCAATTTGTTGGCAAATCTCACGATTTTTGGTTTTTTAACCAATTTCGACCAAATTTTGACCATTTTTCCCAAAAATTGCCTATTTTCAGCGATTTTCAGCCAATTTTCCTCCAATTTCCACTATAATTTATTGAAATTCATCTGTTTTCTCCCCTTCCTCTTTCATTTTTTTTTTCAAAATTCCCAAAAATCTAATTTTTGCTCCAAAATTTTCAAAATTTCCTCTCCTTTTTTTACTCCAATGCGTCGTTTAATAAATTTCGAGTTTTATTGATTTTTTCAGATTTTTTTGGTTTTTTTGTTGTGATGTGATTGGTGCATGGTGTGAATATCTTTACCTTTTTTCCGTTACTTTTTTGTTTCTCAATGACTTTTTTCCTGATTTTTTACTAATTTTCTTGGTTTTTTAACCTCAGTACCCCTAAAAATCGCCCAAAATCCCTATTTCTCTCAGAAACTGCCGAAATTTTCTATTTCTAACCCCAAAATCTTTCGAATATGCCAAAAATTCCAATTTTGAGCAGGAAACCCCAAAATTTCAGCTGAAAGACAGCTTTTTGTGCCCCAAAACCCTAATTTTCAGAGGTTTTCAATCGAAAAACCTCGAAATTCATCAAAAAATGACGGTTTTTACTCCTAGAATCACCAGTCTGACCCATCGGGAAATTCAAATTTCGCAACTTCCCGCCAAGAAAATTCAAACAGAAAAAGTGTTTTTTTTTCACTGTTTTATGGATTTTTGGTTATTTTTTCGAGAGAATTCCGTACAGTTAAGTAAAAACTGGAAGATTATTCAAAAGTAAAGTAGTTTCCAATAATTTTAGTGGGAAATAAAAAAGTCGCACAAAAATTACTGTTTTTTTACTTGAAACTCGAGATTTCGCTCCAAATTCCCGAATTTCAAAGGTTTTCAATCGGAAACCCCTGAAATCCATCAAAAAATGACGGTTTTAACCCCTAGAATCACTAGCCTGACTCTCAGAAAATTCAAATTTCGCAAACTCCCGCCAAGAAAATTCAAATTGAAAAATGTATTTTTTTCACTGTTTCATGGCTTTTTAGTTACTTTTTTGAGAGAATTTCAAGCAGTTGAGTAAAATCTTGTATTTTCCGCTAGTTTCAGTGCACATTCTTCAGTTTTTGGCGCAAGAAACGAGCTTGAGAAGAGAGGGGTTTTCCCCCAAAACCCCCACAGGCTCAAAAAAAAATTCAAATCTTTTCTGTTCACTTTAAATCCCGGCAAAAAGTCCAATTTTTCCCATGAATCCCGATTTTTAAGGTAAAATATCGGGATTTCGACGTCCAACAACTCAGTTTCCCCTTTTCCTTTTTTTCACTGTTTCACTAGATTCCCACTTTATCCGTAAATTCAAACCAGTGTTTTCTCGTCTTTGTCTAGCAGCCTAAAATCGTGAAAATGTAGGTTACAAAATGGAATATTGGCTATTTACAGCTAATTTTTGTTGGCAAAAACTAGTTTTCCACCTGAAAAATGTTCTGTTTCACAGAAAGTTTCGACCATTTTCTGATTTTTCTTTGCTATCAGTGACAATTTATTGGCTCAATTTCCGAAAAAAAAAATGTTTTTTTTCTGTTTCACAGGATTTTCGGTTCCGGTTTTGATTGATGGGTGTAGCTTCATGGAATCATTCCCACCACGTTCATTTCTGATCCACGTTTTTTCGAAATTTCAAATTTAAACGGGGCCGATTTTCTAATCTTGAATAGTAGTGTCAAGGGTGTTTTTCCGTCATTTCTCGATTATCATGATGTATCTATCGGTGATAATTCTTCTCTACAATTGTATGTGAGTAATTTAACAGCATTTCTGCACCCTGGGAGCATAACTCTTTTTGTCGTACTTAAAAACCACCTTTTCTACCACAGAAAAACCTGATTTTTGGCTATAAAAAAACGAGAAAACCCATCAAAATGGATTATTTTTGCCACGGGAACCCACTCTGATCCCCTGGTAATTCGAGTTTCGCCAATTCCCGGCAAAATTAGATTCGAAAAAATTTTACTGTTTCACTGATTGCCATAGATTTTTTCCCAGAAATTTTGTTTCTATTCGCTATTCAAACCCGAAGCTCACGAAATAATTTGAACAAATCTAGGCAAAGTGATGGTTTTCGACCCTTAGAAATCGAAAATGGAGCGATTCCCCGCTATTTTTTATTGCTGTTTCACTCGAATTCGATGACATTTGCTTTGAGATTGAATCAGTAATTCTTTTCTCGTTTTTACCTTAATATTGTAGACTCAAGGCACCGGAAAGCCTTTTTTGCATAAAATTGAGTCCCAAAATTTTACTGTTTCACCAGAATATTCAGAAAAATTATCCTGTTTTGTGAACAATAGGTCGCATCTTTTCGAAGCATATAAACACTCGCATTTCATCACTAGAAAGCCGCGATTTTTGATTAATTTTGTCCCAAAACTCACTTTTGGGAATTCAAATATCGCAATTTCCCGCCAAATAAGAAGTTCCAATCGCTAATTGAAAATGTACCGTTAGTCGGATATGCTTTTCCAATTTTAACCCCGTTTTCATCTGCAACAATTGCAGTTTTCGACCCAAAAATTAGCCATTCCTGGCCTGAAAATGTCCAAATCTGGTCCAAAACTCATGGAATTTTTGTCTGTTTCAAAGGGATTTAGGATATTATTGATCCTGAAATTCAAATTGTTGTGTGCTTGCTTCTTATATCCTATGAAAAAATAGACAAAAAACCGAAATTCGGGCCGAAAAGATTCCAGAAATCCGTTCAAAAATCGATTTTTTGAGTAAGATACTTCATGAAAATTCATTCTATTCTGACTTCTTTTCACTGAAAATCTGCGAAAATTCAGTTTTCCACCAGAAAAATTCCACAAAATTTACCGTTTCACCAAGTTTTCCTGAAAAATCCGCCATTTTTTGAAGCAATATCGGTATCAAAGCAATATCATTATCAAATTTCGAGTCAAAAATCCAGGTTGTACCACCAAAAATCATCGATCTCGCGATTTTTTGGTCCCTTAGAACTATATTTACCGCTAAAACCTGAGACCAGGAAAAATGTTTCCACTGTTTCATCAGAATTAGAGCTCAAAACTCAGAAAACGTACTATCAGTCTGTAATGCTCCCTCTATACCTATAATTTCTGGATATTATCGATCCCGAAGCTTGAATAATTGATACTCACTATCGATTTGTCCAGTAAGCAGCTTACAACACTTTACGCTGTCAAAAAAATTTTTTTTATCAAATTTTGAGAAAATTTATTCGTAAAATATCACTGTTTCACCGGAATTTCCTGACTATCATGTAGTCTTGTGTACGCTGCTTTGTAGATCAACTGATATGGGGGTGGTCAACTGCTATGTTGTAACTGCTATTGTTTCAACTGCTATATTTGGCTCTTCTGCTTTGGATCAGTTGCTATTTCCGCCTCTTTTGATGTCTCAACTGATATGGCTATAGTTGTTGATCCATAGCAGAAGAGCCAAATATAGCAGTTGAGACACTAGCAGTTACAACATAGCAATTAAATCACACCCATAGTAGTTGAGATACATAGCGGTCGAGTATCTGGCCGTTTTCAATCGAAAAGTGCTATTTCTGACGTAAAAAATTTAAAAAAAAAGCACTGTTTCAGTGAAACGTTTGTGCTAACCCACTGATCGCAAAAAACTAGTTCTTTTACGGTATGTTGGCGAAAAAACACGATAAAAATGAAAATTTTTCTAATTAAAACAGCGAAAAAAACCTAAAATTGTGATTTTTAGTTGAAAAAAATAGATTTTCTCCGGTAAATACCTCAAATTTCGTTCAAAAGTATCCGATTTTTGTGGAAAAACCTTCAAAAAATACTGTTCCATGGGAAATGTTTTCGAAAATTCTTGAACCGCAAACTCAATATGTCTGTTGCAATTAGCTCCACTTTTTACCTAAAAATCCTCGTTTTTCTCTCAGTTTTTTCCGTTTTTCCCCAATTTTCACCCCAAACGTTTCTATTATTGCAGAGAAAATGGACACCGCCACCGAGGAGGCCGCCCTCCGTCGTGAGATCATCAAAACGTTTCAGATACACGCTTTTGAGCTCAAAAAGTGAGTTGTTTTTTTGGAAAAATGTTGGAAAGCGGGTTTTTTTGAGTAGAAATATCGATTTATGGCTCAATTCCTCGATTTTATAACATTTTTGGGCAGAAAATGGTTTTTTTTCGTGTGAAAAACCGATTTTCACCCAATTTTGACGTTTTTGACCACTTTTAGGCAAAAAAATATGGTTTTTCCACCTAAAAACGAAGTTTTTGACTCATTTTTTGCAGTTTTTAGTCATTTTTCACCTCGAAAATCCTTTTTTCAGAGAAGCTGTCAAATTGTGCGTCAAACTGTTTCTGGAGCACGATAAGGAGACCCGCAAAAAATGGACGAGCAAGATGATTGAGTTGTTGAAGAAGCAGACGTGTAAGTAACAAAAATTTTGGCTGAAAATGGGGACAAAACTGTGAAAAATACCCTATTTTCGTGAAAAAAAGTGATTTTTTGCTGAAAAATCGAGAAAAAGCAGTCATAAATGGCCTATTTTCGTCATTAATTACCGAAAATCGCTATTTCTACCCCCCAAATGGAAAAAAGGGCGAAAATAAACAAAAATTGCCTGTTTTACGACGAAAATTCGGTTGAAAAACACCCAAAAACGTTGAAAATCTGTCAAAAATTTCAACGAAAAAAAAGACTGTTCCAAGGCGAATTTGGATTGACTAGGGAATGGTCTAACCAGGGTATGGAGTTGGCGCATACCACATGTCTAAATCGAAATATGCCCTCTAGGTGACCTCTGAACGGTTGTTAAAATTTGCAGAACGCTTTCCTGAAAAAAGTTATTTCGATCTGAAATTTTACTACTGATTTCCACTGTTTTCGCATTTTTTACCATTGTAATCTCATTTTTTCACCGGGAAGTCCCTCATTTCTCTGCCGGAAACTCGCAACTCTTGTCACTGCATGCGCCACACAGAGAAAACGGTGGCGAAATGGCCGAGTGGCAACAGCGTTGTTTAGTGTGCGGGGAGTCTATGGTTCGACCCCCTCTCGTTTTTTATTTTTGCCTAATTTTTGTACACACGGTTTCTGCCTTGAAAACCGTTTTTGAGGTCAGAAAACATGTTTTCCTCTTTCTAAACGTCAATTTACACACTATCTAGAGTTTTCAAGAATTTTTATTTTTTCGAAAAATTCCAAATTTTCATGGCCAAATCAATGCAAATTTTTCCGAAAATTTTTATTGTTAAAAAAACGTTTCGAAACTTGAAAAAAAAGGTTTCCGGGCTTTGTTAAGAATTTTCCTTGCCAATATAAGTCCGTTACTCGGTATCATGGAGATGGATAGCTCCCGAACAAGAGTCAAACAGTTTCTGTAGAAAGACTCATGAGTGGGAGCAATCCATCTCAAGCAACCGATAATGAACTTAAATCGGCAAGGAAAACACTCTACAACATCCGGCAGCATTCTTTTTCAAGTTTCGAAACGTTTTTTTAACAATAAAAATTTTCGGAAAAATTTGCATTGATTTGGCCATGAAAATTTGGAATTTTTCGAAAAATAAAAATTCTTGAAACTCTAGATAGTGTGTAAATGACGTTTAGAATGATGAAACATGTTTCTGACTCAAAACGGTTTCAGGACGAACCGTGGGTCAAAAATTAGGCAAAATAAAAAACGAAGGGGGTCGAACCTTAGA
>GL380285.1:0-15910 GCA_000143925.2 Caenorhabditis brenneri | reverse complement strand
TGTTTCGTAGACACATCCGGGTATCTGACTCCATTTTTTTTATCCTTGTACAGTGAATAATATGAAACGAATTGAAAATAATGAGCTCATAAAGATAAAAGGAAAAGAGAGTTCAGCTTGGAAACACCCTCTAAGTGCATAAACTTTACGAAAAACTCTACACATGCATTTTCAAATGTCCCGTCTTATCTGAAAATTCCTATAGTCCGGGATTTTCTAAAGTCCGCTTTTTTAGTTAAAGTCCGCTATTTAGTCTAGAGTCCGCTATTTTTCCAAAAGTCCGCTATTTTTTCAAGAGTCCGCTTTTTTGTCTAGAGTCCGCTATTTCCCATTAGAGCCGACCATTCCCTAGTGAGAATCCAGAAAATTCATCGTTCACTTGAAAATTCACCGTTCTTTCGACAATGCCTACTCCCGACAGTCGGGAAAAATAGACAAAAATGATCAAAAACGTTTTTTTTTTTAAATAAAAATTTTGTTGAAAATGACTCAATAACGGGCAAAATTAGTAAAAAAAACCGTTTCAGGGCAAATTTGAATTAGAAATACAGAAAATTCACCGTTCTTGCACGACAATAGGTTAAACTGCAACTCCATTTTTTCGCCAATTTTTCCCAAAACTTTCTATCATTTTTTGTACCAAAAGCCAGCTTTCCCCAGAAAAAACCGCCTGAAAATGGATAAATCAGGCCAAAAATACATGAAAAACACAATTTTTTACCTACAAACTTCGATTAGGGGTAGAAGTCCAACTCAATTTTTCATTCCTAAATTTAATTTTTCCAATTTTGAAACAGTGGAAATTCTGAGATTCCATTTTAAAGAAAGGCCAGGAAATAGACAGATTTGCCCAAAAATACAAAAAAAAATTATATTTTTGACCTGAAAACTTCAGTTTTTGCCCTATTTTTCGAATATTTTGGTCAAACTTGACCGAAACCTTCATTTTTTTTTTCATGGGAAATTGACCTAATGATGGCTAAAAATCCAGAAAAAAGGATTATATGAGACCTGTAAACTGGGATGTAAAGTGCGTACTCAATTTTTCAGTCCTAATTTTGATTTCTCCAATTTTGAAACAGTAAAAATACCGAGTTTTTTCCTTGAAACTTCCGACAAAAAAACACTTCATTTTCGAGCATTCTCGGGGATTTTCGCACCGAAACCCTATTTTTTCCCTGGAAATCCGGGGAAAAACAGCATTTTTGATCTGAAAATTCCGATTCTGAGGAAGTAGATGAACTCTAATTTTGAGTCCTAAATCTGGTTTTTCTAATTTTGAAACAGTAAAAATTCCGGGATTTACCCTAGAAAATCCGGACAAAACAATGCATTTCGAGCATTTGCGGCAAAATAAGACTCCAATAACCCTATTTCCCCGGTAAATATGGCTTAAAATGACCCATAATGCAGAAAAAACACTTTTTTCACCTGGTCTTCAGATTCTTGCGGTTGTTCATTACTGAGCTTTCAAATTTGAACCCGTTTTTTCCAATTTTGAAAAAGTAAAAATTCCGGAACTTTACCTTGGGAATCGCGACGAAAATGTGCATATCTGGACATTTTCACCGAGTTTTGGCCCAAAAAATCCTATTTTCCCCGGGGAATATCGTAAAAATGGACTAAAATCAAGAAAAAGCATAGTTCTTTCTGGAAAAATCTCAAAATGAAAGCCGGGACAGAACTGACTTTTTTCTTCATCAAAAAGTCGAACTCACTTTTTCGGTTATAAATCAGTTTTTCTAATTTTGAAACAGTTAAATAAACCGAGATTTTTCAAAAAAAATCCGGACAAAGCAATGCATTTTCGAGCATTTTAGTCAGAGATTGTCTCAAAAACCCTATTTTCCCCGGTAAATAAGGCTGAAAATGACCCAGAATTCAAAAAAAATCCGGAACTTTACCCTGATAATCCCGACAAAAACTATGCATTCTTGAAAATTTTCATGAATTTTGGCCCAAAAACCTTTTTTTCCGGAAAAAAATTACTAAAAATGGTCCAAAATCCAAGGGAAAACGATATTTTTGACCAAGAAGCCTCTGATCCCTATTGAACTCTAATTTTCAGTCCGAAATCTGATTTTTCTAATCTTGAAACAGTAAAAATACCGAGATTTTTTCCTGGACATCCCCGGCAAAAACTTTGCATTCTTGAACATTTTCATCGAATTTCGGCCCTAAACCCCAAATTTTCCCGGGTAAAATGGCTGGAATTCGATAAATTTGCCCCAAAAATCCAAAAATGATAATTTTTTACCAAAAAGAAATTCCGATTCCGAGGAAATAAACTCAACTTTTCAGTTCCTAACTCAGTTTTTCAGTCCAAAATCTGATTTTTCTAATTTTGAAACAGTAATTTTTCATTTGCAGTACAATCATCACTGATAAGTGAGGAACTCATCAGGGACACGTTCCGGCAGTGCAAATCGAAAGGAACTCAGGATGCGTGAGTTGTTTTTGAAATGAAAATTCCGTTAAAAATTTCCACTGGAAATATATTTTTTACTGTTTCGGAAAATAACAAAATAATTTTCTGTCGAGTATTTTTACAGTTGGACATTAATTGATGGAGTATTCTAAATAAAAAAAAGGAAAATTCAAGCTGAAAACTATACAATTCAATTTGAATTCAATCTTATTTATCTAAAAAACCCTACCTAAAAAGATCAGCTACCCTAACAAAACAAAAAAATTCGAGCTGGAAAACTAGGAATTTTATCTTATTAACTAAAAAAAAACTTGACGTTTTTCAGTGCAAAACCCCGGTTCTTTCGCAAAAAAATTCAAAAAAAAAAATACTGTTCCACCAAATTTCTGAGAAAATTTACCCGTTTTTAGACTGTTCGGAGCTCAAAAAATCCTCAGTGCCAGATGTCACGTAACTAAACTTCAGCTTTTGAAAAAATTTCAGCTCGCTGAAAACCTAGAGAAATGAGTTTTGATTTTCTAAGAATCTCTTCAACTAGGTTAGTTTTTGATCGATTTATTTAGTCTTTGGTTCATTTTGTTCCATTCTTGAATGGCTACATTTGTTAGTCTTTGAGAAATGAATCTATTCCCAGCTCGTAAGCCAGAGAATACAGAAAAAAAAGAAGCGTAAGTCATCACGCCTGATTTCCAATTGAACAAAGAAAACCCCCGCGTATTCGTAGATTTTCCTCAAGAAAATCGATTTTTTTTAACTGTTTCTAAAAATAACAAAATAATTTTCTGTCGAGTATTTTTTTCAGTTGGTATGGAATGGAATTGTCTAAAAAAAAGGAACGATTCGAGCTGCAAAACTATACAGTTCAATTAGAATTTGTTGGTATTACTCTAGAAAATTCTATGTCTTTCGGTGCAAAGCCCCGGTTATTTCGCAAAAAACATCTCAAAAAACTCACTGTTCCACCAGACTTTCCAGAAAAAATTCACCACTTTTTTTTCAATAATCCTACGACGGAAAACCCAGTATTTTTCTAGGATTTCCCCAAGAAATCGATTTTTTCAACTGTTTCTGAATGCTTCTTCCTTCTAGAACCAACTGAACGAATACTAATTCAATGATCAGTTTTCGAAATTCTGACGAAACAGAAAAAAAAATCACAGTTTCATGAATTTTCTGCGAGAAAATTACGATATTAAACCAGCAATGTTTCCCTGGTTCACTTACAATTTTCGGAACCTAAAAATGTCGGAGAAAGCGATTTTTTTTCCACAAATAAAACACTTTTTTTCGCTTTTTTTACAAAGATTGGCTCTGTAATTTTTTACTGTTACAAAAAACGTTATTTTTTTCGAGTGAAATCTATTACTCAAAACTTTCAAAAAACCAAGGAAATCTGTAAAATAAAAATTGAATTTCTGCAAATATTTGTGAAAAGAACGGGTCCGGTTCGGCAAAACTCTAAGAATATACAGAAAATTACTGTTTCAAAGAAATCAGACATTTCGGAAAAAGCGTGTGTACCTTGGTGTTCCGAGAGAAGAAAAAAAAAGTGTTGAAAAAAAAAAAGAAAGCCCAAAGAAATTTTTTACCATTTCATGACAGAACCCTGTCGCAACTGCTACTTCCTCAAGTGCTACGAGGACCAAATGCTTTTTTGGCTCAGGTGCTATTTTCAGTTCCACTGCTATGAATTTTGTTTCAACTGCTATTTCTCAGGGGCAAAAACGTATAGTAGAAAATAGCAGTTGAGACAAAATTCATAGCAATTGAGGAATTGAAAACAGGGATGGGTCGGTAGCGTGTTGCGCGTGTCGAAATGCGCTAATTGACGATTTTTTGCAGACAGCGAGAGTGCAGGCGAACGCAAAGACGCAGACGAAAAACACTATGCGTCTCTAGCCTTCCCCCTCGCATTTTTTGCTCAATTCCCCCCTTTTTTTCTCTTTTGACGAAAACGCGTGTCCGTGTTCGACACGCGTTGCCCCATCCCTGATTGAAAATGGGAATGAAAGCACTTGATCAATAGCACATGAGCCAAAAGAGCACCTCCTTTATAGCATTTCAAAACAACTCCATAGTAATTGAGGAAAAAGCAGTTGAGACAGGGTGTCGTCATGAAAAAGTAAACATTTTTGTTTACTGTTTCAACTTTCAAGACACTTTTTCCGGCAAACACTTTTTTTTTCGCTTATAATTAAATGAAATCGAATGAGTTTTTATTTGAAGTGATAGGAAACAGGGCTGTGCGAAAGAAAACTAGTGCTTCTTTGTGATAAACTCAAAAAAAAACTTTAAAAAAATGAAGCAGTAAAGTCCTAATTTCAGTTCCGAACCCAAAAAACCTTAGCTGAGAAATGTTTTTCTCAGGTTCAGGATTACTGTAGTTGGGTCAATTTTCTAATATACGAGAAAAACATTTACCGTCCCTTGAAATTACAGTAATCCGAAAATCTACCGTAATCCTACAGTAACACAGTTCACTGGAGTACTGTAGTTACAGTACCCCCCCCCCCGATCTACGGGGCTACCTTCCTCTTTCTAGGATCCAACTACAGTAACCTGATCCTGGAAAATTTTTTCTGTTACAGTACCTCAATCTTAAATCTAGCTACAATACCCCTATGATGGTTTTTTTTCAACCTACAGTAATCTACCGTAATCTCTTCCAAGCTCTCCTAGAATTCAATACGAAAAAAAACTATTACTGTTTCTACCGTAACCCAAAGTTTCTACAGTATTCACATCTACAGTGCTACGTTCGTACAGTACCCTTAGATCCAACTACAGTAACCCGCTGATATGTGATAGAGATATGTGATAGCGGTTGTTTCCAGAGAAATAAAAAAGAGTATTTTTTTCACAGTTTCAAAAAACGTCTTCCTTTTTCGAGTGGAATCGATACTTCGCTGAGTGGCTATGAGTGATAGCTGATAATTTTTTGAAAGACAAAGGAAATATATAGGGTTTGGCACACGAGTTTTTAAGTACAGATTTCCAATTTCGTGGAAAGTTTTCTCCAGCGGAGAAGTTATCGTAACTGAAAATAAATTACTGTACTGCTTTCTGCTGACTGGCAGTTACTGTAATTTCCTATTCGCCGATAGGATGTTGACACGTCACTGTGTCGTGCACGAATTGCACTGAAAGTGACAAAACTGCCTGCACATCAAACTTTTTCACGAATATCCATTTTTTCACCTGAAAATTCGAAGTGGGGCCCGAGTTTGTATGCCAAGAAGTTTTACTGTTTCAAAAAAAATTGTTTTCCAGTTTTTGAAAGATTTTCCTCTGATCATATTAATATTCCTGTTGAATAAATCTAGAGTTTTTTTGGTTGAAACTGTAAACATTTCCCACTAGGATTCCCTGTTCAAAAAAAAAGGAGGAATTGGGAGAAGTGAAATTCAGAAAAAAAATTGCCAAATCGAATTTTTTGAAACTGTAATTTTTTTTTCAGCGGAAAACTGCTCAACGTCTTCGACGCCTTCTCCCTTCAACCCTACGATTATGAGCCAGAGCTCAGGAAAATGGTTCTGAGGTATGATGAATTAGGCTCCGCCCATTTTTCCAAAAAAAAATTGGAAAAAATAGTCAAAATTAGCGGTTTTTGACCGGATTTTCACGAGACCCCGCCCCCCAAACCAACTCCACCCACTTTTCAGAAAAGGAAAAACAACACTCGCAGCTGACTCCGCCTCCTTTTCGCACGCCTCCCGTCAACGATTCTTGCTCGTCAAACAGAGGGCCGCCCGGTGTGCATCACTGAAAAATTTCAAATTCACCACTTGTGAGCTTTTGAGCAGCTCGACAAAAACCATCCAGTCGGTGGTGGTTTTGGGCATGTTGACACAGCAAAAGGTATGTGTCTTGAGAGAGGAAATAGGGTAATTATGGTGGAAATTGGGCTGAAAATGGTCGAAGAATGGCATAAAATGAACAAAAATAGTCCAAAAACGGCCAAAAATGGCTTGAAATAATCCAAAAATGGCCTAAAATGATCCGAAAACGGCGAAATATGGCCTGAAGTGGTCCGAAAACGCTCATAAACGATCTTTTTCTGACCAAAATCGACCATTTCTGACTGATTTGCCCCCAGATAAGGCCAAAAATGATAGAAAAAAATGCTCCAAACCGGGGTGCCCTTTTAGTAGAGGAAGAATCGCTCAAAAAATCGATTTTCCGTTCGAAAAAAAAATATTGCTGTTTCTACCGTAACCCGAAAAATCCTACAGCACCCGCATCAACAGTAACCCGACTATGCCACTAATTACTGTAGGTACAGTACCCCTCTTTTCTAGGATCCACCTACAGTAACCCGAGATTCAAAAATTTTTCGCTATGAGATACCGTACCCCGAAACTACAGTAACACAAGACCATACTAAAAATCTACAGTACCCGGATCTACGATAGTTACAGTTACAGTAGCAACAGTACCCTTTCCTCTTCTAGAATCCAACTACAGTAACCCTGAAACTGGGGAAAACATTTCTGAGATACCGTCCCTTGAAATTACAGTAATCCGAAAATCTACCGTAATCCTACAGTAACCCAGTACACTGGAATACTGTAGTTACAGTACCCCGTATCAACGCGGTACCTTTCCACCTTCTGGGATCCAACTACAGTAACCTGATCCTGGAAATTGTTTTTCGGTTACAGTACCCCAATCTTAAATCTAGCTACAGTAGTCCTAGAATGGTTTTTTTCCAACCTACAGTAATCTACCTTAACCTCTGCCAGACCCTCCTAGAATTCAACTACAAAAAAAAACTATGACTGTTTCTACCGTAACCCAAAATTTCCACAGTACCCACAGCTACAGTGGTCTCGCTTTCATTTTTCCAGAGTAACCTGTTCCCCTAGATTACTGTAGGTGCAGTACCCCACTTTTCTAGATACCCAACTACAGTAATCCAGGATTCAAAAATTTTTAGCTCAGAGTTACCGTAACACGAAACTACAGTACCCGGATCTATGATCTTTATGGTTACTGTAGCTACCAAGATAGAACTACAGTAACCCAAAACTACAGTAGCTGCTGTACTCCTATCCTATCCAACAACTACAGTAACCCAGCCCTGAATTTTTCTGCTACAGTATCCCTCCCAACCGGGTCCTCCTGGGTTGCAACTACATTGATCCTAGGTTCCGATTTTTTTTTGAAGCTACAGTACCCCTACAGTACCCTGCCTCCCCCAACTACAGTAACCCGAAACAACATTACTGTAGGCTCCTAGGACCCCAATCACAGTAACCGATCCCAATTTTTTTTACTACTGTATCCCTCCCCCGGGTCCTCCCTGGATGCAACTACAGTACCCCTAGGCCCACAAAACAAATTTTAGAGATACAGTACTCCTACAGTATCCTTACAGCAACCCTACAGTACTCCTACAGAAACTACAGAAACATTACAGTAACCCGATAGTACCCCTACAGTAACCCTACAGGGCCTATACAGTACCCCTACAGTACCTTCTTTCCAGGCCGACTGCTACCACATTGAAGATCTATCCGGCTCCATTGAAGTCGAGTTCAAAGAGGACACGAAATTCCATCACGCCCTCTTCCACGAACACTGCATCGCCATCTTCGAAGGCTCCTTTGAGAATAGTGTACTCCACGTGAACGAAGTCGCCATGGTCCCTGTGGAATCGGCGGAAATGACACGGAAAGAGTTGAGCTCGAATGAGAATTGGTTTGGCGGAGAGGATAAGGTGAGAAGTTGGGGGAAATTGGTAAAATTGGGCATGATTGACCTATTTTCGTTAAACATAGGCCGAAAATTGTCAGTTTTGGTGTAAAAATGCTCAAAAAATGGTCCAGATTAGTGAAAATAGACCAAATCTAGTCCGTTTTAACGAAAATAGGCCAAAAACTGTCGATTTTGGCCGGAACTGGCTCCAAAAATTATCAAAATTGACAAAATATGGTCTCAAAACGATAAGTGAGGCTGGTGGCCTAGGAAACTCGACTTTTAGTGAATTAGGCCACGAAGAAAAACCCGTAATTTTCAGACCAGACCCGCTTGAAATTCACTAAAAGCGGCTAATTTTGGCGAAAAATGCTCCGAAAAACGTCGAAATTGAGCTAAAAAAAAAAAAGAAAACAAGAAAAGAAAGTAGAAAAGGAGATTGATTGTTTTTTGAAAAAAATCAACGAGGGTTCTGAAATTTTTTGAAACAGTAACTTTTTTTTACTGTTTTCAAAAAACTCGAAAACCTGTATAAATCAGCAGAAAAACTGATCTATTTAGTCTGGAAACCCCTAAAAACGTCGAAAATGGCATTATTCAAAAAATTTCCAGTGGTGGCCTAGGAAACCCCTATTTGGAATTCTAGGCCACCAATTTTAAGTGTTATCTTTTTGTTCAAATTCTGGGCTTTTCGGCCGAAAATGAATGAGGTAAGAATGAAAGATTCAGATTCAAAATTGTCGAATGTGATAATTTTGGCTGAAAATACTCGAATAAACGTCAAACTCGAGCAATAAAAAGATCGATGGTAATATCGTTTTTGGAAAAAAAACGAGATTTTGAAATTTTTTGAAACAGTAAAATTTTTTCCGTTTCAAAATTACTGAAAACGAAACTTTTCGGTTTTCATTACGTTTCGCGTTCGTTTCACCTTTCTTAAATACTGCTCCGTAGCCAAAATTGAAGTACCGTCCAATAGAATGGCGTCTTCATCATAAGATCAGTCAGATTTTGGTGAAAAACACTAGAAGTTAGTGAAAACCGTGTCATTTTGGTTTGGATATAGCCTAAAACAGTAAATGTTTACTGTTTCAAAATTCCCGAAAATGAAACTTTTCGATTTTCAATTCCATTCCTGTCGCAGTCCCATTTTGCTAAAAATGCTCAAAAACCGTCAAAAGTCGTATAAAACTGATCATTTTGACCTGGAAATACCCTGAAAACACCACGAATGGCGTGGCGGTCTAGGAAAACCCCCAAAAATTGAGATTCTAGGCCAACAATTTTCGGCACCAAACATGCCGCAAGTCTGGTGAAAATATAGAGAAATTCCTGCAAAAAAAAAACGGTAGAAAAGAACCAAATTTCTGGGTTATTGATCGAAAATAGGTCAAAAATGCCTGTTTTTTGCTCAAATAAGCCAAAAGCGTCAAAATTGATCACAAAAGTGAACGGAACCCTTCAAAACGGAATATTGGCTCTGAATAAATTTGGCAAACTTTTTGAAATTTTTTGAAACAGTAATTTTTTACGGTTTCAAAATTTTGGAAAATGAAACTGTTTCAAGTTCCGTTTCGTTGTCCTGCGATCACTACTTCCGAACATTGAGGGCTTTTGTAAGAAAAAACTTTCTAAAATAGTGACCTGGAAATCTCCGAAATTTGGGATCCGAGGCCACCGATTTTCGTGACCAATCATGACTGAAATCTGGTAAGAATGAAGAGTAATTGCCGGGAAAAACGTTACAACTTGTTCAAATTTTGGGATATTGGGTCGAAATTTGGCCAATTTTTTTTTGAAAAATTGCCGAAAATAAGCGGAAATTGATGGGAACTGGTCCAAAATGAAGAAATTTAGCTCAAAATGTTTCAGAACCGTCGAAATTGAGCAAAAAAAGCAGAGACTCATTGTCTCTAAAAAAAACTAGCAAGTTTTCCTAAAATTTTTGAAACAGTAAAATTTTTTTTACTGTTTCTAAATTCTTTGAAAATCAGACATTTTCAATTAAATTTTGTTGAAGAGCGGGTTGAAATTCCAGTCGCATTTACGATAATCTCCTACCGTAACCCTACAGTAATCCTTCTTTCAGATCGCCTTCCGCTGCAGTGAACGTCTTCGATCGGCACTCGCCAAACAGGAGGACACCTCGATTATCTTCTTGTCGGATGTGTTTTTGGATGACGCGAAGGTAACAAAATTGTCTTTTTTCGGGACTTTTGGACTTTTGATCAGGTTTTCGTGAATTTTCACTGAGGATATGGGGTTTTTCAGCTCTGCTCGATCTAGGAAAATAGGCACTTTTTTTCAGTTTTTTTGGCCTTTTTTTGGATTTTTGCTATTTTTGACTCTAAAGTCTCTGTTTTTCACTATTATAGTATGAAAATCTTTAAAAATTTGCAATTTTGGACTAAATTTCATAGTTTCAGACCCCAAAAAACCCTATTTCCCCCCAAAACTCTCCAATTTTCAGTCAATGAAAGCCCTGAACAAGCTGCTCATCGGCTACAAGGATCAACCGCCCGTCGCCATTATTATCTGCGGAAATTTCTGTTCCCGTCCCCGTCAAACGGATACAATCGACCTTTTGGACCGAGGATTCCGTTATTTGGCCAATCAATTACAGCAAATGAAGAAAGAATACGAGAGAACACAGTTCATTTTCGTGCCAGGACCCGATGATCCGTTCGTCGATTCGGTAAGGGAATTGGGCTGAAAGTAGTGGGGATTTGGCTGAAATTGGTCTAGAATGGCCTAAATTCCACTAAAATTGGCCTAAAATGGTTGAATTCGGTCTGAAAGAGCCTAAAATGGGCCTATTTGGTCTCAAATTGCCTAACTTTGACTGAAAATGTGTGAGAAATGAAGCAAAATGACTTAAAATCGGAAAAATTCTGCCTAAATTTAGACTAAAAAGGCCTAAAAAAGCCTGAAACGGCCTGAATTGTTTTGTCTAGACGAACATTCCCAATACAAATTAGTTTTCAGGAATCTTCACGAACCAATACAAGTTTTATTGAAACAGTAAAAAAAATTCCGGTTTCGAAAAATGTTCCATCAAGATTTTTGGCTTTTTCTCAATTCGGACCATTTTGAGTTCATTGCCTCTAAGCTAAAAAAAAAGGCCTGAAGTGGCCTAAAAATGACCTGAAAATTATCCAAACTAGCCTGAATTACCATGGTGATAGCTTAAAAATGGTTGAAAATTTGTCGGAAACGGTCTAAAAATGGCTTAAAAATAGCCTAAGCTCAGTCTCAGTTTACAATAATCGACATAAAATTTGCTGTTTCTTAGAAAATTTGAACTCAAAAACGTTCAGTCACCTTACTCGAACTTCTGCTAAAATACGGAAAACCTGTCAAGAAATTCAAAGCTGAGCGTGTGAATGAAAACGCCAATTGGTTTTTTTGCGCTTTTTTCGTTTGAAACAGTAAAAAATTACTTTTTTTTGGAAATTAGGTAATTTCGTTCCCGTTCCACAGATTTCCCATTTTCGAGATAACCATGGTCAATTTTGATTTGAATTGGCAAAACAAATCTAGCCTTTCTAAATTCTGAAAAAATTGACCTATTTTCGTCAGAATTGTGCACAAAATGGTCTAGAAATTACTCAAAACCCACCAAATTCAGTTAAAATTGACCTAATTTCGTATAAAAGTGACCTTATTTTCGTTGAAAACTGTTAACAAAAAATGACTGTTTCATCGGAAATTCGAGCAGTTTCAATTTTCAGAATTTTCATTAAATTCACTCAAAAATAGCATGAAAATGAGCATAAAACTGTTTTTTAAAAACCATTTTATTGTAGCTCGAAGAATCGCATTAGTTTTATATACATGCTGTTTTTGGCAAACATATTTTTGGGACTGTGAAAATTTTTATTGTTCCGAGGGAAACAAATGGAAAAAGCTATCAGAAATCATCAGTTTCATTCAAATTTAGGAGTTTTCGAAAAAGTTTTTCCTGGCTAATTTTGGGGAGTTCGAATCGAATTTTTGTAGCGTTAACCCAAAATTGGTCGAAATCTCTAAATTTTTTCCCGTTTCAAAAACAAAACACCTTCTGAAAGCAACTCCATTTTCTATTATTGTTCCTTCTAGCGTTTTCTTGCCATTTCTAGTCACTAAAAAATGATGCTGTTAGTTGGTCAAAATTTGCTGTGGCAGGCCTCAAATGTCCTGATTTTGATGAAAGCGACCCAAAGTACTACATAATTTTGAATCGAAATCTAGAAGAACATTGCAAACATTTTCCTCCTTTTCAACGATCAGCAATTTCCTAGAATAGAACACAAATTTAGTTTTTTTTAGAGAAAAAATTATGTTCTCATTAAAAAAAAGTCCAATTGCCTTTTTGCGCTTTGTTTCGTTCGAAACAGTAAAAATTCTTTTTTCACAAAGTTCGATAATTTCTTCCCCGTTTCACAGATTTTTCATTTTCGAGGGTACCCGTGGTCAATATTGAATGAAGGATTACTTGAATTGGGAAGAAAATGATCTAATTTGTACAACTTTTGATAAAACTGACCTATTTTTGTCAGAATTGTGCTCAAAATGGTCTGAAAATTATTTAAAACATACCAAATTTAGGTAAATTGACCTAATTTAGTTCATAAGCGACCTTATTTATGTAGAAAACTGTTGAGAAAAAATGACTGTTTCATAGAAAAATCGAAAATTACTGACTTTAAAGATTTTCAGTAGAAGAAGGTTTTTTGTGGCGCGGTGAATATGTTCCTGACTGTTCACATAATATCCATTTTCGACACGGTAATTCGACATTTAACGATCAAAAATTTCACCAGGAAAAGTTCTATTTCGTTTGAAATAGGTTTTTTTTTCTGGAAGTATCCAAAGCACGCGATAAAAAGGACAGGAAATACTGTGAAAATCAGAATTTTTTTTTCAGAATTTCAAATTTATTTCTACCGTTTCACAGATTATCCATTTTGATACGGTCAATTTTTTGTTCGATAAACTCGACTTTAAGTTAGGGAGTTTCAAAAAAAGTGGAAATTTACTGTTTCAAAAATACTCTTCTGTGCCGCCTTTCTGTCGGAAGTTAGTCAAGCACCGATATACAGGATGATTTCGAAGAAAATATCATTTGAAACAGTAAAAATTTACTGTTTCATGACTTTCTGGATTTTATCTTCAGGTCGGAATTTGATAATTCACTCTTTCTGAAGCAAATTTTTGGCCAATTCTTAAAAATTTTAGGGCCATTTTTGACGAATTTCGCACCAATTTTCACCCAAATCACCCCATATTTGATGGCTTATCGCAGATTTTGTACCGTTTTATGTCATCTTCCCCATTTCCAGGTCCTCCCTCGTCCGCATCTCCCATCACTTCTCTTTAAACACGTCTCTCCAGTCATCTCGGCCACATTCGCCTCGAATCCTTGCCGAATTCAGTTTGCCAGTCAGGAAATTGTCGTTTTTCGAAGTGATTTGATCAAAAAGACGTGCAGGTGAGTGTCTGGCTTCTCTGCGCTCTCTCATCACTTTTGCACTATTTTTCTTAGTACTGAAAACAGGTGAAAAGGGGTTGTTTGTTGATTTCGTACTGAAATTGTAAGCAAAATGACGTTTTTTGACCTGAATTGAACCGTTTTGAGCCATTTTTCAGTTTTTCTTGTAATAGAAGGGCGCCCTAGCTGTTTTTGGCGCTTCTTTCCATGAGAAATGGCGTTTTTGACCTAAAATCAACTGTTTTATAGAATTTTTTGAATTTTAAATGTAACAAAAGGGCATCTCATCCGGAATTCAAAATCCGTCGATTTTGCCTGATTTCCCATCAAATTTCCTGCATTTTAGGCCTAAAATATGCTGTTCTACACTATAATCACTTGATTTTCCTCGTAATAGAAGGGCACCTGTCAGCCAATTATCTATTTTGAAGTCCAAAAAGCCAAACTTTTCAAAAATAAAGACTTCTATCAAAAAAATTTGAAAAATTACCGTTTCAAAAATAATTTTTGAAACAGTGAATTTTTTTTGAAAAACAGTTCCCCGGCTTTCAACAGATGTATTAGCGTGCTTTTTTTTCTGCAATGCACGCTCTACTGCAAACTCTCACAGAGAGATTGCAGAAAAAACGATTGACCCCGGGTCGAGTACGTTTTTGAATAACTTTGAAAATTTACGTCAAGAGATTTTTCTTACTTCATTAAAACCCGAACAAATCCCGGTGCCAATCGTTTTCTCTGCACTCTCTCTGTTAGGGTTTGCAGTAAAGCGCACTCGTCAGAAAATTAGCACGCAAATATACAGCTGAAAACATTTTTTTACTGTTTGATAAAATCAGATAGTTTTTGAGATAAAATTATGGAAATTGCTATATAAACACCAAACGCTCAATTTTGAGCTAATTCTGTCAATTACCACGATTAGAAGGTCCCCTCTCAAAAACAAAAAAAAGTGCTGGAATCCTCTCTTGAAACTTTAATTTTTCACGGTTTCTGCAAAAACTTCTTGAAATTCTTAAGTGATTTTCTGGAATTATCTAATACTGTCATTTGGAGATTCCAAAAATTCTCAGTTTTTTAAAAAAATATTTCTTGACTGAAGCTTTTTGTCTTAGGTCATATTAGGCTTAACAGGGTCAGTGTTCAGTCATGTTCAAATATTCCCTGTAATGTAAAATCATGTTCGTAAATGGCGCATCTTTGGCGAATACTGATTTGGTATTTATCTCTACTGCTATTTCTTAACTGCTATGGGAGTGATCAACTGCTATGTCTCAACTGCTAATTTGACTCTTCTGATATGACTATTGTCTCAAATAGTAGTTGATCCATAGCAGAAGAGCCAAATATAGCAGTTGAGGCAATAGAAGTTGCAGCATAGCAGTTTAGACTTAGCGGTAGATTTAATAGCAGTTGATTATCTACACGCATCCTTTTATTTATCAATGTGAATCAAACTTTTTTTCTGTTTCAATTTTTTTTGGAATTGGAAATTTTTTTTCGGAAACAATTATTGTTCATATCAATTGAAGTATAAGCTGACAATATATAATTATTACTGTTTCATCGGAAATTCATTAGAATTTCTTGTCTCTCTCGTTTATTATATTGCGGATCTATTCGCTGGCAAAATTCGGCAAAAATAACAACGATTTCTACAAAACTGCACATTTTTAGATGAAAATCACTATTTTGCCATCAAAAAATCAAGGATTTTGGACTCAAATTATACTATTTTAAGCCTTGGTTCAGTTCTTCTTTTAATTATAAAGCACCAAGAACACCATAACTCTCGAACATCTTTCTAATCGAAAATTGAGGAATTTACTGTTTCTGGAAAACTTTTGAAACAGTACTTTTTTTTTCTGACTAATTCCTGTGACTTATGTATCTGTTTCAAAAAATCACCATTTTCAACCTGACATCGTGAAACTTGCTTTTGTAATCATACAGGAACTCTATTTCTGGCTGAATTAGGGTCATTTTGAGCTTTTTCTTGCGAATACCTCATTAGAATAGCCCCATTTTCGGAAAGTGAAACCTTTCTATTTTTTTATGACGGAAAAACCCAGTTTTCTCCGTCAAATTTGATAATTCTAGATTTGAAGTGCTCAGTTTGCAGTCATTTTCAAATATTCCCTGTGTTAAAAGAGCATCTTTATGAAATCCACAACTTTGTTTGTTTTAATCAATGTGTATCAAAAATTACTGTCTCAATTTTTATTTGAAACTGGAAATTTTTTCTGCAAACGTTGACTTTGTTATATACAAGCCTAAAAACTAGGGTTGTTGTTGGTGACCAAAACCAATAAATAGGT
>GL380284.1:0-25332 GCA_000143925.2 Caenorhabditis brenneri | reverse complement strand
GGCACTCTTTCGGAATAAAACTGTCCCATATCTCAAAACTGTGCGGAGCTAGGAAAAAGTTGTCAACTGCTAACTTGCTCAACAGTAAATTTGGTGTAAGTTTGCAGTTGACAACTTTTTCCTAGCTCCGCCCATTTTCGAGATATGGGACAGTTTTATGCCCAAAGAGTGCCATTTTCGACCCTAAAAATAATTAAGAATGCTTCAAAAACTCGAAAAACCACGAAAAAATCATATTGTCAAGACAATTTTCTCTAGAAAAATCAATGCAAAATGGCGGTCGACCAATGTTGCGTGTAACTAATGTTATTTGCATATTCGTCCTCTTCTGCAGACACCGATTATAATCTCTCCCTCTCTTTTTCTCTGCGCTCTCTTCGACAAGTGCACTCTCTCACTCTGTTTTCTTGCCGGGAGGTCCTGAACCGGTATGATTAGGGCGGGGAGGCACTAGTAGTACATTTTATGGGGGGTAGGGGTAGAAAAGACCAAAAAACCTCAATTTTACGGTAAAAAAGCACATTTTTTTGACGTAAAAACCTATTTTTACGCCCAAAATCCGAATTTTTCGCTCGAAAATTCATTTTTCGGCTGAAAAAATCAATTTTGACATGAAAAATACTAATTTCAGGCTCAAAAACTACCTTTTTGACCCTAAAATCGAATCTTACGGACCCCAATTTGATATATGGTTTGTAGTTTTTGTAGTCTTTGTAGCCGTCAGTTCTCCAAATTCTGGAATATCGAAAATTGAGTCAACACACCAATTTTGCGTCAGTGCACTAAAAATGCGTCAAGGCACGAGAATTGCGCCAAGACACTGAAAATGCGTCAAGAAACCAGAGATGTGCCAAGACACTGAAAATGCGTCAAGACACTGAAAATGCTCCAAGACACTGAAAATGCGTCAGGGCACTGAAAATGCGCCAAGACACTAAAATCGCGTCAGTAAACCAGAATTTGGTTAACACCCCAAAACTGTGCCAGGGCACTGAACGGGTGTCAAGTAACTCAAATTGCGCCAAGACACTGAAAATGCGTCAAGACACCGGAAAAGCGCCAAGACACTGAAAATGCGACAAGGCACTGAAAATGCGTCAGGGCACTTAAGTTCCCTGACTTTAGCCTCAAAAATACTCAATTTTAGGCCCAAAACCCATAAATTAAGGCTGAAAAATCTGGAATTTCACTGTCTGTCTGTCGGTTTGTCCAGATGTATTGTAACTTTATCACATCATAATCGGAAAGGTTGAGTAAAAGTACATAAGATTATGAAGATTTTTTCGAATCCGATTCTGTGGATCCTTGGATCTGCAGGTTCCAGGGATACTGTAGAATTTTGAAATCTTTGGCTCCTCCTCCTCCTCCTGCTCCTCTTCTTCAATTAACCTTCGTCTCTCACGATCACGTTCTTCCAGTAATCTAAGTTGAATGTATAATCCGAGCAGACGCTCCCAAAAAATCTGAAAATTTTCTAAAATTCGAAAAAAAAAATGCAAATGCGCTCTATTGAACACACCTCATTGGGTCTCAATGCCTCCAATTCCTCCAAATTTAATCGGTGATAATCGGCGATTTGTCGTGCATATTTAGGTAGTTCGTAAGGGGGCGGAGTCGGGGGAGGGGACCAGAAAACTGAGCAATCTTCCATTTCTTCTTCGAAATCCGAATCTTCTTCGAAATCTTCAATAATATTATCCATGAATGTTCTGGAAAAATATTCTCAGACGGACTTTTACAAATTTCATATTGCGCCTTTAAAATCTGACAGTAAGCCGCGCTTAAGCTGAAGGAGCGCGCACCATGTTTCCAGAGCACTTTTCAGTAATAACTTTCGATCAAATTCTGTCAATATTGTATTCAACATGATACGAAGAAAAATTTCTATTCAATTTGATTCAAAAAATGAGAAAAATGCCTACGTATCGCTGAGTCGCCACGCAGCTAGCATGCGACCCTACAGTAAGACAGAGCCCGCGAATGAAACCTTTTGAAAACACGTACAAAAAAAATTCACTGTGGGAGTTTAAGTCAAAAATTTACTTGAAAATCGATTTTTAATGCAGAAACGCTAAAATTAGATTAAATTTGGTCAAAAATTGGCAAAATTGGCTAATAAATCGGTCGAAATCGGGAAAAATTGATGCAAAATGACATAAAAATCGCCAAAAAAGGCTTGAAACACTAGAAAAATGGGTCATGAACTATGATTATTATGCTCAAAAACCCAAAAAAAAGTTTTGCTCTTTTTTTTTCAGACCGAAAATTCTGAATTTTTATGATTTATAACAAGATAACCCGACTAAGAATGCTCAAAAATTGTAGAAAAAGTCAGTTTCCAATGAAAATTTGAGTCCAAAATCCTCAATTTTAGGCTCAAAAAACTCTAATTTTTGGCCCAAATTCATCAAGATCAGTCTTAAAAATCTCTTATTTTTGGACGAAAAATCTTAATTTCAGGGAAAAAATCGAGCATTTTTGATCGAAAATTTGAAAAAAATTTGGATTTTATAAGATTTTCAGCTTAAAATCCGCTGAAAAAGCTTGAGAATAGACGAAAAACACCAGTATTTCAAATGAAAAACCGATAAAATTCACGGCAAAAAGGCATCCCACACAGAAAATACAACAGAGAGAACCTGAATGATATTTGCATACCGGTTCTCTGCTGACCGCCATGTTGCGCGATATTATTCTTTTCCTTTTTCTCTGCGCTCTCCTCACATGGTGTACTCTCTCTCACTCTCTGTTAGTAGTGTAAACTCGCCCGGTGGTCCTTTTCCGTTGGGGATTGGCCAGGGAGGCCCTAGTAGTTCACATTATGGGGGTAGAGGGGAGAAAAGACCAAAAAACCTCAATTTTAGGCCCAAAACCTGTATATTCAGACTGAGAAACCTGTAATCTGTCTGTCTGTCTGTCGGTTTGTCCAGATGCATTTTTTGTTTTGCGCCGTGCAAAAACCTCAATGTTACGGTTAAAATGCAATTTTTTCGGTGTAAAACTCCGTTTTTTCGGCTTGAAATCCCGATTTTGGAGTCAGAAATGCGAATTTTTGGCTCGAAAATTAATTTTTCGGTCGGGAAAATCAATTTTGTGCCCGAAACGCAAATTTTCAGGCTCAAAAGCCACTTTTTTCCTGGAAAAAATTTTTCGAACCAAAAAGTGCATCTGCGCTCTACTTAAAATGGAAGGCGGAGCTTAATTATATGGACGGTTTAAGGTAGAAAAAACCAAAACCCCTCAATTTTACGGTCAAAACTTTTATTTTTACGTCTAAAAGTCCGTTTTTTCGGCTCGAAATCCCGTTTTTGGAGTCAGAAATGCGAATTTTTGGCTCGAAAATTAATTTAACGGTCGGGAAAATCAATTTTGTGCCCGAAACATCAATTTTGAGGCTCAAAAATCACTTTTTTTTTCTAGAAAAAATTTTTCGAACCAAAAAATGCATCTGCGCTCTACTTAAAATGAAAGACGGAGCCTAATTTTAGGCTCAAACTCGAAAACTCTCGAAATTGGGACCAAATCATTAATTTTAGGCCCAAAAACCATATATTCAGGCTGAAAAATCTTTAATTTGTCTGTCTGTCTGTCGGTTTGTCCAGATGCATTTTTTGTTCTAAGTGAATCTAATCTGGTTTCGGACACTTGATCTCAATGTTTACATGATTTTTCGAAAAAAAATTTTCGAAATTCCAATTTTTTTTCGAGAAGTTTACACACCCTAAAAGTATCGAAAAATATTTTAAAATAATTTTTTTGCTTCTATATATTATGCCAATCAGTGTGAAGGCAAGTGCTGGCCGAAGATCCGACAACTTGACGGCCCCGATATCTCATCACGAAAAATACCGTACAAATTAAATTGCTACCGTAAGAATTATAGAATTTCATCAATTTCCATCGATTTTCGACGACTCTTCAACGGAAAATAAATAAATACTCGTTGAAAATTGACTAAATTTGATGAAACTCGATAAATAAATGGACATTTTCGAAATTTCTTACGGTGGAAATTAAATTGATACGGTAGTTTTCGTGACGAGATATTGGGGCGCGCACTTTGTCGGATCTTCGGCTAATTTTTTTCAAAATTCAAAATTTGATTTTATCGATTTTTTCAATTTTTCAAATTAATTCGAATCCGATTTTCAAATATTTATTGATTATCGATTTTTTTAAATGTTGGTCACAATTTTTGTGACATGGGTTACTGTAGTGACTACGGTAGTTTTGGACTTTATTACATCATGATCGGAAAAGTCGAGTAGAAATACATAAGATTATGGAGATTTGGGAAAATTCCATTATACCCCCCCACCCTGTTATGACCCCCCGGTATCTAGAATAACCCCCCACCCAGTTGAAAAGTGGGGGGTTATAATGATGGGGGGCTCAATTGGAATCTGATTGGGGAGGTCCATTGGGGGTGTATATTGAAATACATTATAGTCCCCCACCGTTGATTTGGGGGGTTATATTGAAGTTCCTGGCAATCTTTCAATATAGGCCCCCACCAGACACTGTTATACACCCCCAAATAAAAACATTGGTATAACCCCCCACATAGGTGTTATTTTGAACGGTTTAGACAGGTGGGGGGTTTAATTGAAATGGTGGGTGGCTTTATTGAAATAGTGGGGGGCTTTATTGGAATCGCGGAAAATCAATAATTCGAAAAAAGTCTAAATTTCAGTCGAAAAGCTTAAAATTACAGCAAAAAAGTCTGAAAATACGCGCGCACAACTTTAATCTAGATCCTAAGCCTGAGACACTAAGCCTAAGCCTTAAGAATTGTAAAATCGGTGCAGAAAATCGGAAAAATTGGTTCAAAAAGCAAAAAATCGAAGATAAATGAAAATGTTTTTGAAATGATTTGGTTGCTCGCATTTGATACTCAGTCAACAAAAAGTGGGGGTGTATAAAAATGTCTGATTCCAATAAGCACCCCCACCTCTTGGCTTTGTGGGGGGGTATTCCGAGGTCCGGCTTTGGGGGGTTATATTGAAATATTCCGGGGGGATATAATGGAATCTACCCGGAGATTTTTTCGGATCCGATTCTGTGGATCCTTGGATCTGCAGGTTCCAGGGATACTGTAGAATTTGACCTTTGGCTCCTCCTCCTCCTCTTCCTCATCTTCGTCATCCAATCGATCTGTCAGTTCATCGAGCCATTGCTGGCGCTCTCGCTCAATGCGCTCTCTGAGCAGACGCTCTTCGTGTAGATCCTCTTGGAGCCATTTGATTTTTTCTTCGAGCCTAATCAAATCTTCCAATGTATATTGACGGATCTGAAAATTTTTTTTTACAAAATTTTGAATTCAAAATGCAAATGCGCTCTATTGAACATGGGAAAATTTTTGGCGGGAATAAGAATTTTTTCTTACGATTTTCCGAAGTTTCTAAGCGTTTTAGCAATAAAAAAATAACGAATTGCAAAGCAAGTGCGCTCTAGTGAACAGAAAATTTAAGCGCGAATTTAAATGTTTTTTTTCTCTTTTTTTCGATTTTTTTTCAATGCCTGCGACAAAAATGCAAATCTGCTCTAATAGACCTGTTTTTCTTTTTTTTTCCGGAAAAAAAATCATAAAAAACAAAAAAAAAACTCAAAAATTGAAGTTAGAACTGCCGCCGAAACAGAAATTTGCGAAATTCGCATTAGAGCGCAATTTGTTCTGCGCAAAGATTCTTATTCGATTTTTTCAAATTTTTTCACCTAAAAAAGGAGCAAAAAATCGAAAAATAAGGAGAAAAAATAGCAAATTTGCAATGGAGCGCACTTGCTCATTCCGAAAAAAATTTACGCCAGTAGAGCGCAATTGGTTCAGCGCAAAAATTTCCTTCGAAATCAAAAAATTTTCACCTAAAAAAGGAGCAAAAAATTCGAAAAATCGGGCAAAAATTAGTGAATTCGCATTGGAGCACACTTGCTCATTTCGAAAAAAAATTTTCGCAGACTTTCAACGTTTGAAACGGATTTTTTTTCAAATTCCCGTTGAAAAAAGAAAAACTCACGGGTCTCACTTTCTCCATTCCGCGCCGGAGGGCGAAAATCCATGGACTTCGGTAAATGTAAGCGGGGGGCGGAGTCGGGGGCGGAGTCGGGGGTGGGGACCAGAAAACTGAGCAATCTTCAATTTCTATATCCATGAGTGTGTTCTGGAAGAAAATTTTGTCGAAAAATCATGTTTTAGCCCAAAAAAAGAGGATTTTAATGCAGAAACCTAAAAAAATTATTGTAAAATTGACCGAAAAATAGCTAAAAAATGGCCGAAAATAGCTAAAAATTGGACGATATCAGCCAAAATTGTAGAGAAAACACCCAGAATTTGTTGCAGAAAAAAGCGGGAAAAGTTGATGCAAAATGATCGAAAATGAACAAAAAAAAAGGCATAGAAATATGAGAAAATTCGCCAAAAACCTCTGATTTTAGGCCCAGAATCCATATTTTCAGCCTGAAAAATCTTTGATTTTAGGCCTAAAAATCCATAATTTTAGGCCCAAAAACCTAAATTTTAGGCCCAAAAATCCATCATTTCAGGCATAAAAATCCATAATTCTAGGCCCAAAATTCTCAGTTCTTGGGCCGAAAAACTTTAATTTCAGGCCTAAAATCTTTCATTTTTGGCCCAAAAACCTCAGATTTTAGGACCAAAATTCGGCTCCGGGTCATTTCGAAACCGGCTATTTTAATTGATTTTCAGGCAAATCTGAGCAAAACAAAAGGTCTACTTTTTTTCGAAAAAATATTTTTTGACTAAAAAAAATTTTTTTTTCTGAAAGTAATTGAAGTTTTATTTTGCTTAGATTTGCAGGAAAATCAATTAAAACCGCCGGTTTCGAAATGTCCGGTTTCGAAATGTCCCGGAGCCCAGAATTCTTATTTTTAGGCCTAAATTTGCTTGATTTTAAGTCCAAAATCCTCAATTCTAAGTACAAAAAACTCAATTTTTAGGCCCGAAAATTCATAGTTTCAGGTTCAAAAACCCCTAATTTTAGGCCCAAAAACCACTAATTTCAGGGCCAAAAATCCTCAGCTCGTAGCCCGAAACCCCTTCATTTTAAGTCCAAAAACCCTTAATTTTAGGCCTAAAAACCCTCCATTTCAGGACCGAAATTCTCAAAATTGAGAGGCAAAGAATTAGATTTTAGATAGGAAATTGGAATTTTGTACTAATTTTTATCAAGAAAAACCGAAGAAAAATGCTCAAAAATTGGTGAAAATTTTTTGCTTTCGAGCCCAATAGTCTTAATTTTGAGCCTAGAATCCTTAATTTTAGGCCTGAAAATCCCAAATTTTTGACCCAAAAATCCATAGTTTCAGGTACAAAAACCACTAATTTTAGACTCAAAAACTCTAATTTTGAGACCGAAAATCCCTAATTTTAGACGAAAAAAAATTTTTTTTAACCCGAAAATCCAATAAAAAATGCTCAAAACTTGGTGAAAAAGCCAGTTTTCTACTGAAAATCAATGAAAAGGGCACCCCACAGAAAAACCAAAGAGAAACTAAATGATATTTGCATATGCCACCCTCTTCTGCTGACCGCCTGTTCCGAAATCTGTTCCTTTTTCTCTGCGCTCTCTTCAAATCGTGTACCCTCTCCGTCTCTCTGTTAGTGTAAACTTGCCCCCGGCGGTCCTGTGGTCCGGTGGGGTCTGGCCGGGAGGGCACTCATAACTACATTTTATGAGGGATAGAACGTAGAAAAGACCAGAACAACTTCAATTTTACGGTCAAAGTCTCTATTTTTAGGTCTAAAAACCAGTTTTTCGGCTTGTAATCCCGGTTTTGGAGCTCAAAATCTTAATTTTCGGCTCGAAAATCCATTTTTAGGCCGAAAAATTCAAGTTTGACCTCAAAAACCCCCATTTCCAGGCTCAAAAATCCCATTTCTGACCCACAAAATCAAATCTTACGGACCCCAATTTGATGTGAAGTTTTTGTAGTCTTTGTAGTCGTTAGCTCTCCAAATTCTGAGCTGGCATGATTTTCACTGTGGTTACCTGGAATAAATATTGAAAATTGCGTCAAGACTCCGATTTTGCGCCAAGGCACCAGAAATGCGTCAAGACACTGGAAATGCGTCAAGCCACTGGCAATGTGTCAAGGCACCGAAAATGCGCCAAGACACTAAACGGGTGTCAAGAAACTAAAATCGCGCCAAGGCACCGGAAATGCGTCAAGTCCCTAAAAATGCGCCAAGCCACTAGAATCTCGCCAAGACACCGAAAATGCGACAAGGAACCAAAATTACGTCAATGCACTGAATATGCGTCAAGACACCAATAACGCGTCAAGTCACCAAATTTGCGTCAAGGCACTGAAAATGCGCCAGGGCACCAAAAAAAAAACTCACATTTTGCCGTTTTCTCCTCCATTTCTGCATCAAATTCCTCGCCACTTCCCGGTATTCTTCGGATTGATAATAGCAAATCCCAAAAATTAAAGGCGCATGGCATATTTTCAAAATTTGGATCAGAAAATAAAAAGTCAATAGAATCACCAGAAATATCGAACAATCCACGAAGATTTTCGCAAGAATTATAGTGAATAAATTCAAAAATTGAGTGAAAAAATGGAGAATTAAGACTGAGCAATCGATGTTTTTTGATCTACCGTTACCCAAGAATTTAAAGGCGCACACCAAAAATAAAATCGATACTAGGAATATTTGTGTGACGAAATAGACATCACCCATGAATATTTGGTCCAAAAAATCCAGAGGGTCCCCGTAGGTTAGACCCCGAACAGAGTGACGGTAACTCAGGATATACTGTAACCCCTCCACACCCTTTAGGAGAAAAATCGATGGACATGAGACATCTTGTCCTCCATGATGCCAAATTCTGTAGGTGTAGGTGAGGTATACTAAGGAATAAAGAATGGCAAAGGTTACGGTAGCCATAGAAACGAAGATGATGAATTTGGGTCCTGAAAATAGGAAGTATCGAGAAATGCGTCAAAGCACCAAAAAAGCGCAAAGAATCGAGAATCGCGTCAAGGCACCTGAAAAGCGCAAAGGATCGAGAAATGCGCCGAGTCACCAAATTTGCGTCAACACGCCAGAAATGCGCCGAGTCACCAAAGTTGCGTCTAGACACCAGGAACGCGTTATGTATCGAGAAATGCGTCAAGTCACGAAAAAGGCGCAAAGGATCGAGAAATGCGTCAAGTCACCAGAAATGCGCCAAGACACCGGAAACGCACCGAGTCACTAAATTTTCGCCAAGGTACAAAAAATGCGCTAAAAACCAGGAACGCGCCATGTATCGAGAAATGTGTCAAAACACCGGAATTGGGTCAAGGCACCAAAATTGCGCAAGGGAACTGAAACCGCTCAGACACTCGATTTTTGGCAGTTTTATGAAAAATTGGGGCCATTCTCGTGACTTGAGGCATTTCTGGTGACTTGGCGCGATTTTCGTGACTTGACGTATTTTCGGTGAATTTGCGCATTTCTTGTGCCTTGACGCGTTTTCAGTGACTTTGCGCATTTCCGGTGTATTGGCGCATTTTCAGAGCTCCAAACCCACCTTTCAACTTTCCAATCCTTTGATTTCCTTCACCAAACTTTTCCGTCAAAATCGCCACCAAATTCATCCAACACACCAAAACTACCGTAGTCACTACAGTAACCCATGTCACAAAAATTGTGACCAATTTCACCGAAAACAATTGCCAAGAATAGTATGGATAGCAATATTTCGATGGAGGCGAGTACTCCAAAACGTAGATCAAATCGGATACGGTAGAATTGATCAATTTCAAAAAATCGATAATCGATAAAATCAATAAATATTTGAAAATTGAATAATTCGAATTCAGATTTTTCAAAATCCAAAAATTCAAAAAATTTGAAAAAATCGAAAAAAACGATGAAATCAAATTAAGAAATTTTAGAAAATATTCGATTTTTATAATTTCTTGAGAATAATTCGGATAGTAATCTCGGACTCCATATGCTGAGCCGTAAATTTCCATTCTTTGAAAATTTGATTAGTAAAATGAAAAATTTTTCGAAAAAAAAAATTTTTTTATGAAAATTTTTTCTGATAATTTCAGGGTGTGTAAACTTTTCGAAGAAAGTTTGGAATTTCGAAAATTTTTTCTTTGAAAAATCATGTAAATATTGAGATCGAGAGTTCAAAACCAAGCTAGATTCTCTTCGTTTTTTTTGCCTTACTGACGCATTTTCAGTGACTTGGCGCGTTTCTGGTGTCACCAAAAAAATAATCAGATTTTATTCAAAAAAGAAGACAAATAAACACCAAGATCAATGGTCCGTACGAGTAACTTCTAGTAGTAACTGATGGCTCCAATGCTTTCTCTTTCTCTGCGTCTCCTCCCTTCTCCTTCTTCTCATCTGATGCCTCCGGTTTCTTTGGTGTAGTCTTCTGTGTAGTCTGAGCTTCAGGTGCTCTTGTTGTTGGTGCGGAGGTGGTCCTGTAACTCACTTTTTGAAGCTCTGCGCCTTTAAGGTTACTTACCTTGGCAGAATGCACTCTCCATTAACCCAAAACTCATCCTTACACGCGTTTCGTTTCAAACGTTTGTACATATTCGGAATCTTGTGCTCCTTTGCGAACTTTGCTCGGTACTCATTGACTTCCTTCAAGAATTCTTCTGGAGATCCAAAGTCGGGTTCCGGAGGATCCTCGCAGAGTGAGGGGACGAACAGCATGATGAAGACGATGATCGGGTTCATCGTCAACATTTTTTGACTTCTTGAAGGGATCCTGGATATTTCTAATCCTCAGAGTGGACAAAGTGAACAATGATTGAAAAATCAATAAATCAATACTTTTTTCTGTCTAGGTGTTCCGGTTAATCACGTTTCAGGACAAGGGTCATGAAGTTTTTGACGGAAATTTTTTTTTTGTTTTTTGTTTCCACATTCAATTATAGAAAGTTCACGAAAAATCATTTATTTCTATTCATAACATGAACTGAACTCTCCCGACGAATATTTCCAGGCCAGATGGCCATTGCCCTCTGAATTCATTTTTCATTTTCAGGCGTATATACTACAGAAGCAGAAACAGTTGCAGCTACCCCAATGAAACCGGAGGCATCAGACGAGAAGAAGAAAAAGGAAGGAGCGTCTGTGGAAGAGGATGCATCACTGGAACCGGAACAAGAAGCATTGGAGTCATCATCAGTCACCACTAGAAATCACTCGTATGGACGATGGATATTTCAGGCCACGATTTTTTAAAATGTCTATGTTGGTCCCTCAAAACTCAACTTCTTGACTAAACAAATGAAAATTTCCGCCTCTAAAAATCCTGTCGCTTACCCCATACTTTTCAATCAGAATAACATATTTAGAGTGGCAGAGACATGACATAAACATGCAATTTGGGGCCGAAAAGGGAGGAGGAAAATAGGGGGGGGGGGGGGGGCGGAGCCTGAAAACCAATCAAAATATGTTTGATATTAAAACTTCAGCTGATCAAACTTCTCTTTTTTGTTGAGATTCTCAGCGAAATTTTCGAGCCGATCTTTGAGGATGCACGGAAAGTGCGCCAAGGCACGGAAAATGCGCCAAGGCACCGAGAAAAGCGCCAAGGTGCAGAATTTAGTTCTTTGCGCTATTTTGGTGATCTGGTGCATTTTTGGCGAATTGGCGCGATTCCGGTGAGCTGGCGCATTTTTCGTGTGTTGGCGCATTTTTCGTGCGTTGGCGCATTTTCGGTGCCATGACCCCATATTCGGGTTTTCTTCCGATTTTGGTCTTAAGAAAGCGTTTTGAGCCTAATTTTTCCAATTTTTTGCAGAAAAAATGCGTGATATTGTGCCGCAAGCCCACTTCGCCCTAACTTTCGACTATCACTCTCGTATTGTCAATATATTTGTGACGTTTCTGGGGTTCTTTTTCAATATCTTTCATTTTTCGATTTTGGTCCGAAAATCATTGAGATCTAGTCCTGTTTTTATTATGATGATGGTTATTTGTATATGCGATTTATTCCAATTGATTGTGACACTGGCGAATGATGCTAAGGTTTGTGGACATCCGGATATCTGGACAGATGGAAAGACAGACAGACGGACATCCGGATATCCGGAAATGGAAGCTTTCGAACATCCGGACATCAAGACACACAGACAGACAAATATCCGGATATCCGGAAACACAGACCGACAAATATCCGGATATCCGGAAATGGGAACTTTCGGACATTCGGACTTCCAGACAAACAGAGAGACCAACATCCAGACATCCAGACACACAGACAGACACACATCTGGATATCCGGAAACACAGACAGACGAAAATTCTCATTTTTCAGTACCTGTTAGAATTCAATAACCCAGAGTTTTGCCTCGGTTATGACTTCTACTACGGTGTTATTTTCATGACAATCATCGGTTTTATCAGTGGATTTTCGATATTTATCTCCACGTGGTTGACAGTTTTGATGGCTTTTTTCCGAAGCTTGAGCATAAAATTCTCGATGAGTCGGTGGTCGGCGCTACTCTCTCGACCCAAAACTGCTCGTTACACCGCTCTAATTGTCTCATTTTTCTCTTTATTCTATAATTTTTCGGCGGTTTGGTTCAAATATGAGATTACACCCAAAAAATCGAGGTCAGAGTGTCTATTTTCGACATATAAAGGTTAGTTTTTAGATTGCTGGCGCGTTTTTGGTGGTTTGACGCATTTTTAGCGCCTTGACGCAGTTTCAGTGAATTTGCGCTTTATTGGTGCATCGGCGCGTTTTTGGTGTCTTGGCGCGTTTTTAGTGCTTGGCACTTCTCTGGTCTCTTAGTGCATTTCTAGTGAGTTGGCACAGTTTTAGTGACTTAGCGCACATTTAGTGCCTTGACGTGATTCTGGTGATTTTTTTTTTTCATATTTTTAGTGTCTAGGCGCTTTTTTGGCCTCAAAACTCAGCATTTTTTCAGGACCCACCAATTTGTACGGTCAAAACCCGGAAAACCGGTACAATGCCGTTGTGTTGTTCACCCTCTTGGACGGTATTTTTCAGCTCTTTCAGCTCATTCTCTTTACATTTTCGTCGGTTTTTTTGGCAAAATTTATCAGGGAAACTCTCAAAACGAAGCTTTTCAAAAACAAGGATGATAGGAGAAATGAGAAAACTGAGGGATTGATTCTATTTACACTTTTTTCGTTTTTTGTGTCCACTTTCCCTCCCACGATTGCCAATTTTTTGATGCCCCTTTTTGTGAACTTGGAGATGTTCCCGTGAGTTCTGACACTTTTTTTGAAATTCGATGTACTCGAAATGCGTCAAGGCACTGAAAATGCGCCAGAGCATCAAGATTGCGTCAAGCCACCGAAAATACGCCAAGGCACGGAAGATGCTTCTAGCCACCGACAGTTTCGGTGAAATGTCGAAATTTTTAGTCTCTTGACACATTTTCAGTGCACTGACGCATTCTCAATGTATTGACGCATTTTCAGTGTCTTGACGCATTGATTTTTAGATATGGATTCATGGTGACAGCTACATTTTTGACAATGCTCCAGACTCTAAATGCCAGCACCCACGGGATTATTTGCCTCCTCATGTCATCACAATATAGAGATGTGGCCAAAACTGCGTTTTCTTCGAGGAGCAGGTCCTCGAGCTCGTCGGTGGTGAGTTTGGACATCCGGACGGACATCTTTACACGCGGACATCCGAATGTCCGGACAAACAGACAGACAGATTTGACTACAAACTACAAAATCAACGGTTTTTCAGGTTGCACCGGCGGTGTAGGCCGTTGTAGATAGTACAGCAGGTGCCCTATGAACTACGAAGACTACAAAGACTACAAAGTGCGTTCTTTTAATTCTTTTGCTGCACTGGCGCATTTCCGGTGCCTTGGCGCTTTTTCGGTGCCTTGAGGATTTTCGATTTTTTTACGATTTTGGAGGCGAAATTCCTGGCACAAACCACAACTTTCTCAGACAGTGGACTACAAACTTGAATAAATTCAAATCATATCCTAAAATTCTAGTTTCAACCAGTAATTTTCCCTCAATTCTCGAACTGAACATTCCCAAATTGATATTTTTAACCTAATTTCTTGTTGAAAATCTAGTTTCAACCAGTAATTTTCTTTCGGTTTTCAATAAATTCCTATAAAATCTCGTCACTTTTTTTCATTATTCATGTCCAAACTAACAGCCTAGACAAATCGAATCGAAAAACCCTATAATTATGTGTAGACAAAATGTTTTGTTTTTCTCTGATTTTGAGAGAGAAATTTCTCTACTTCTAATATCAGAAAAATATAATCATCAGGCTCAGAGAGAAATGTGAATCAAGAATCTTGTTTATACGCCTTTTATGAAAATGTTTTTTTCTTTCGAAAATATTTTTTTTTCAAAAACTTTTTTTCGAATTTCTGTTTTTTACCCAAAACTAACTCAAAATTTCGACAAAAATTTGATTTAGAGCTCAAATTTCTGAATATTGTGCCCGAAAGCGGCCGGGAAAAGTTATTGCGCCGATGCACGAGAAATGCGCCAAGACACCGAAAAAGCGCTAACTCACGAGAAACGCGTCAAGATGCCGTCTCCTGGGCATATTTTTCTCTCTGATTAGAACATTGTTGGTACTGTGGCACATTTCCGGTGCCTTGGCGCATATACGGTTTCATAATTCATTTTCACCCTAAAATCCAATTTTTAGCTCAAAATCCCTCATTTCAGACCCAAAAATGAATAACATGACTCAAAATATGGAAAACATGACGGCATCGATCATTTTTAAGGCGGAATACACCATCAAATTTCCGGATCTATTTTTCGGAATATTGGGTCTCATCACGAACTCCATTCACCTATATTTTGTGATTTTGGCACTGAAAAAACACCCGATTTTCCAGTTTTTATCGTTGATTTGTATTGGAGATTTGGTCTTTTTGGGTGCTGCAGTAGTAATAGAGTTCAAGGGGATTATCGATTTTTCGGAATATAAGAATTGCCATTCCGGATACGAGAATACCGGAGATTTCTGGTTTAAGATGGTTACCAGTGGATTGAGGTGAGTCAGGGGGACATCCGGATGTACGGGGAATGATGACCTAACTTTTTGAGATGATGGCCCAACTTTCTAAATTGATGGCCCAACTTTCTAAATTGATGGCCTAACTTTCCAAATTGATGGCCTAACTTTCCAAATTGATGGCCTAACTTTCCACATTGATGGCCTAACTTTCCAAATTGATGGCCTAACTTTCCAAATTGATGGCCTAACTTTCCAAATTGATGGCCTAACTTTCCAAATTGATGGCCTAACTTTCCAAATTGATGGCCTAACTTTCCAAATTGATGGCCTAACTTTCTAAATTGATGGCCTAACTTTCTAAATTGATGGCCTAACTTTCTAAATTGATGGCCTAACTTTCCAAATTGATGGCCTAACTTTCTAAATTGATGGCCTAACTTTCTAAATTGATGGCCTAACTTTCTAAATTGATGGCCTAACTTTCTAAATTGATGGCCTAACTTTCTAAATTGATGGCCTAACTTTCCAAATTGATGGCCTAACTTTCTAAATTGATGGCCTAACTTTCTAAATTGATGGCCTAACTTTCTAAATTGATGGCCTAACTTTCTAAATTGATGGCCTAACTTTCTAAATTGATGGCCTAACTTTCTAAATTGATGGCCTAACTTTCTAAATTGATGGCCTAACTTTCTAAATTGATGGCCTAACTTTCTAAATTGATGGCCTAACTTTCTAAATTGATGGCCTAACTTTCTAAATTGATGGCCTAACTTTCTAAATTGATGGCCTAACTTTCTAAATTGATGGCCTAACTTTCTAAATTGATGGCCTAACTTTCTAAATTGATGGCCTAACTTTCTAAATTGATGGCCTAACTTTCTAAATTGATGGCCTAACTTTCTAAATTGATGGCCTAACTTTCTAAATTGATGGCCTAACTTTCCAAATTGATGGCCTAACTTTCCAAATTGAAGGCCTAACTTTCTAAATTGATGGCCTAACTTTCTAAATTTATGGCCTAACTTTCTAAATTGATGGCCTAACTTTCCCGACATCTGGAAATCCGGACCGACAGACAGATATCTCGATATCCGGACAAAACGACAGACCGATACCTGGATATCTGGATAAACAGACAGACAGACATCCGGACATCCGGACAGACTAACAAACACCCTTTTTTTTGCAGCGCGTTTGGTATTTACTTATCCAATTGGCTCCTAATTCTCCTAGCCCTCCTCCAAATTCTCGACAACAAAAAACGGGCGGTGTACACGCCCAAAATCACTGCTACAGTAACCCGAGGTACGGTAGCTACCGTATTCTTCTCCGTCGTTTTTGTGAACATATGCTTTTTCATCGTGTTTCTGGAGCTCCCTTATTCACCTTGTGATCCCCAGAATCTTCCGAAATATCTCAAATCGCATCAAAATTGGGTTACTGTTGTGTGGTGGATCGCCGGCGGTTGGGATACTGTACTTGGTATATTACGCGTGATTTCAAACTTTTTATTGATTTTTTATCTGCCCATTCTGGCCTACAAATTAACGGAAAGACGGAAAAAAAGGAGAACGAAATTGATACTTTTCCTGATTTTTTCCTATGCTTCCACTGATTTTTTGGCAGTTTTGTTCGAATCCTTGTTCACAGGAATCGATTTTTCATCGGAAAAACTGGGGTGAGTCACCGAAACAGCGCCATGATACGAAAAACAAGCCAAGGCCCGAGAAATGCGCCAAGCCACTGAAAGTGCGTCAATTCCCGAGAAAAGCGTCAAGTCACCGGGATCGCGCCAATGATCGAGAAAGAAGTCAAGGGCTCGCAAATACCCCACGGGTCCGAAATTGAGTCAAGTCACCAGAATTGCGTCAATGCACGAGAGAAGCACCAGGCACTGAAAAATAGTTGATGGGCGAGAAAGCGCTAAGTCACCATAAAAGCGCCAAGTTACCAAATCGCGTCAAGACATTAGAAATGCACCAAGTCACCAGAATTGCGGCAAGGTACCAAAAATGCGTCAAGAAACCGGAAAAGCGTCAACGCCCCGAAAAAGTGCCATTACATTGAAAATGGCGCCATGATGCAAAAAGAAGTATGTTGACGCGTTTTTAGTGTCTTGGCACATTTCTAGTGCTTTGACGCATTTCTAGTGTCTTGGCGCATTTTCCGTGCCTTGACGCATATTCAGCCCTAATTTTTCAGTGACCAAGCAAAAACAGTCATGAATCTCGGTCGCCTATTCAAAACTCTGAGTTCAAATCTCCGCCCGATCATTATTTTTGCGAAATCTCCCGAATATCAGGATACGGTAAAGGCGATATTCACATTGACTGGCACTGTGGTACGGTAGTTTTTTTTTTTTTTGCAAAAAAATCCAAATTTCAGACGGTTCCAATACGAGATGCTTCCAGTTCGACTAGAAATTCAGTTCACCCGGCTTAATTTTCTTTGAATTTTTGAATTGTTTTACACGTTTTTGTTGTTAATGAACGGTTTTTGAGTACAAAACTCTCTTTTTTAGTTGAAAACTGCCCGAGAACGGCCTAGAATGGCCTAACTTTTCAAAATGATGGCCTAATTTTTTTAATTGATGGCCTAACTTTCCAAACACTCTATTGCCTTCTTGACGCATTTGCAGTGCCTTGAGGCATTTTCCGTGACTTTTCTTGTGCAAGCCTCGGCGCGTTTCTCATGCAACTGCTCACAAATAGGTAGGCATGCACGAGAAAAGCGCCAAGTCACGAAAAGCACTGAAAACGCGTCAAGAAGACGATAGAGCAAGTTTAACAAATTTTAGACTTCCGTCTATTTTTTTTCGAAAAAATGAACACGCCACGTGACACATCGGGTTATTCAAACTAGTCAAAATAGTTTATAAATCCATTCTCAATATACGGACATTATTGATTGGCCAAAAATGCAAAAACCGAAAATAATCATCTTCACTATCATCATCATGCTGCTTGAACTCTCAATGTGCGATGATTTTGGAATTGACGTGACTCCTGGACCTGAGCCACCCGCAGAACACTGGGGATATTATGATGATTTTGTGAAGGATATCAATGAGTTCAGAGCGAAATTTGCAAAAGAATACAATATTCCGGATATGTATAAGTTGGTGAGTCGATAGAGAAGTTTATGCTGATCATTTTTGTCTCTTGAAGTTTTTCTCTAGCTACTCTGCGTCTCGAGATATACGCGATTAAAGTTGGGGAAGAGGCGCAGACAGGTAGACCCACGCGCTGTCTGCGTCTCTTCCCTATCTTCAATCGCCTATATCTCGAGACGCAGAGAAGCTAGAGAGACAGTTCAAAAGGCGAAAATGAGTAGCATAAAATTTCCTATCAAATGGTTTTTGAAAATAAAAATTGATACGAAAAATATATTTCCAACTAACTTTGAAACTTTTTTTTTTGAATTTTCATTTGTTTTTATATACCATTCGATAGATAATGTTATGCTGACCATTTTTGTCTCTTGAAGTTTCTCTCTATCTTCACTGCGTCTCGAGATACAGGCGATTAAAGTTATGATAGAGACGCAGACAGCGAGCCGCTCTTCCTGTCTGCGTCTCTCTCCTAAACTTAATCGCCTATATCTCAAGACGCAGAAAAGATAGAGGGAAACTTCAAGAGGCAAAAATGATCAGCATAAAATTTCCTATCGATTCATTGAAAAAAAAACATAAATTTCACAAAATTTTTTCAGTATTGGTCAGAAGAATTAGTGAAGCATGAGATGAAGTGGACGCCAAATGGAGAGCATGACATAAGTGAAACTTGTCGTGGTGTTTCCATGGAATCTTATAAAGGGATAGTAGACCGTATAGCGAAAGATGTCGAGAGATTAAAAGAGTATTTGAAAAGCGGATCGATACGCTATAATCAAGACTACTTTGATGTGAAGACAGGCGATAACTACGACCATCTGGAATTTCTGAATCCATTCCAGAAGTTTTTAGGTTGTCATCCAACGACCTACGATTTTAGAAACTTTATGTTTAATATAAGGCACTGGAATCTTGAGTGTAGCCTAGGACCGTCGTAAGTGTTAATGTGCTCTATTGCTAATTTTCTCATTACACAGATACTCTATCAACTTTTGGCATCCGAAACCTGGAGGCGGTGCTGCTACACAATGTCAACCTAGATTCAAAGGAGAGGATGGTCTGTGTGTTCCAGTGGATCCATCGAAACATACATTCTGGGGGACCAAAGATTTTTTCCTCGCAGATAAGAAATAATTGAGAAGAAAATATGCAAAAGGAGTGGGGGAACCTTTCTAACACCATGTGGTGCAATCGATAGAGAATTTTATGCTAATCATTTTGGTTTCTTGAAGTTTTTCTCTAGCTATTTTGCGTCTCGAGTTTCAAGCGTTTAAAGTCTGGAGGAGAGGGTGGGGGGACGCACACAAAGAGATCGGCGCGCCGTCTGCGTCTTTCTTCAACTTCAAACGCGTATATCTCGAGACGCAGAAAAGCTAGAGAAAAACTTCAAGAGACAAAAATGATCAGCATAAAATTTTCTATCGATTGGTGCATGAAATGTTTTTCAAAGACCAAAACGTGACTGGTTGTAAGACACAATTTTCTTTTCAGACATGGAATGAGACCCTCGTAGAAATTCTGAAACCTCTGAACATGACTAGAGAATACGAATTCGCAAGCAACAATTCTGATTGGATTGGTTACCAAAACTCGTGGAGTATCACCTACATTCCGACCTATGCGTCTGTGGCGAATGCGATTGAAGAGGCAGTCAATCGATATTTGATCATGCACGCTGAACGGAAGGGATTTTACATTAACCGCGAAAAGAGGGTATTAGACTCGCCAGTCGAATTAATTCATCCACTTCAAACACAAATCGGATGCATGGTCAAAGAGCATTCCCAGTTTAATTACAACGAGACTGTGATTTTTTGTTTGCTCGGAAATGAGTGAGTAGTTTTCAATCACACTGCTTTTGATCCGTACTGATCGATAGAGAATTTTATGCTGATCATTTTTGTCTCTTGAAGTTTTCCTCTAGCTTCTCTGCGTCTCGAGATATTCGCGTTCGAAGTTTCGTGAAGAGACGCAGATGGCGAGACCTCCGATCTGTCTGCGACTCTCCCTGCTTGCGACGGCTTTTTTTCGCCTATATCTCGAGACGCAGTGAAGCTAGAGAAAAACTTCAAGAGACAAAAGTAATCAACATAAAATTCTACACCGATTGGTGTAAAATTTGCTCAAAATTTGAAAAACTTCAAAAAATGACGAAAATCAAAATTTGAATTTTCTGCAATTTTTAACACCAATCGATGCAGAATTTCATGCTGAAAATTTTCGTCTCTTGAAGTTTTTCTCTAGCTTCTCTGCGTCTCGAGTTATACGCGTTTAAAGTCTGGAGGAGAGGGAAAGGAGACGCAGACAACGAGAACGGCGCGCCGTCTGCGTCTCTTCCCCAACTTTAATCGCGTATATCTCGAGACGCAGAGAAGCTAGAGAGACACTTCAAGAGACAAAAATGATCAGCATAAAATTCTCAATCGATTTTCATTAAAAAAAAGAAGAAAAATTGGGAAAAATTTTTTCCGTGTTGAACAACTTTTCAAATTTTAAAAATGAATTCAGAGGGCAATGGCCACCTGGCTGGACGACTTCGCCGGAAGAGAACCAATTTAAACGAGTACCTGACTTCAAATACGATGTGAACTCGACGAAAATCCCGGGATCCGAGTGTATGAATGGTTATGTGAATGATGATGGGCTGTGTGTTGTGGCGCCACCACCGACGTTAGTTTTGAAAAATGAAAAATTGAAAAAAATAATTTTGGTTAGTTCTAGAAGTGCACCAAAACCGGTTCCAAACGTTCCAAAGAAGCCGGAGGCACCTATCGAAGAAACAATGGAATCTGAGCAAGAGGAATCTAAGGCATCCTCACTTGAATACGTTGTCGGAATATGTATCTGGTATCTAATTGTTTTCATTTTATGAACTAGAATAAAATGGTTTTTTGACCTACGTATCGCTGAGTTGCCGCGCAGTTAGCATGCGACTCTACAGTACGCCAGAGAAAGAAACCTTTTGAAAACACGTACAAAAAAATTCACCGTGCCACTCTAAATTAAAAATTCTTTACAATTTAAATTTTTCCGTCAAAAACTGATCTCGACCCTTGTCCCAACACGTGAATAACCGGAACAATTCGACAGAAAAACTATTGATTTATCGATTTTTCAATCATTGTTCTCTTTGTCCACTCTGACAATTAGAAATATCCAGGATCCCTTCAAGAAGTCAAAAAATGTTGACGATGAACCCGATCATCGTCTTCATCATGCTGTTCGTCCCCTCACTTTGCGAGGATCCTCCGGAACCCGATCCGGAAAAGTTCTTGAAGGAAGTCAATGAGTACCGAGCAAAAGAGCACAGGATTCCGAATATGTACAAACGTTTGAAACGGAACTCGTGTATGGATGGGTAAGTAACCTTAAAGGCGCAGAGCTTTAGAAATTGAGTTACAGGAACACCCCGGGACCAACAACACCTAAAGCTCGGACTACACCGAAGACTACACCTAAGACTACACCGAAAGAAGCAGTTCCAGCTACCCCAATGAAACTTCTTTTTTGAATAAAGTCAGATTTTTTGGAAACTCGTGGTTTAACTTTCCAAATTGATGGCCTAACTTCGGTGGCCGAACTTTCTAAATTGATGGCCTAACTTTTTGAATTGATGGCCTAACTTTCTAAATTGATGGCCTAACTTTCCGAATTGATGGCCTAACTTTCCAAATTGATGGCCTAACTTTTCGAATTGGTGGCCTAACTTCTCGAAATGATGGCCTAACTTTCCAAATTGATGGCCTAACTTTTTAAACTGATGGCCTAACTTTCCAACTATTTTGTTCACTTTTTTGGCCTAAAAATTTTTACTCGGCTTCTACGCTCCTTTTCACACGAACTATTTTTTGCGAAATTCATAAGTTTCCAAAGCACTTACGTATCGCTGAGTTGCAACCAGGGCTGTGCGAAAAAAAAAATCCGAAAAAAATCGAAAAAAAATTTTTTGCGAAAATTTTGGTTGGAAAAAAAGCCTTTGGGCCGCCGTGTAAAGAGTGGGCGCATGTAGTAAGCCCGCAGAGGCTGATAAGCGGTCGGCGCGAGAATTAGGCAGGAGAGAGCACTTGAAACGTGGAGACGGTAAAGAAAAACTCTCGACGTCTAGTTGCGAAGTGAATAAATGGTTTTCTGATGATTCAAAAATAATTTGGGCCCCATTTTTTGAATTCCCATCAAAATGAGGCCTATGTGGCGATTGGGGTATGACGCTGGTGATGAGCCAACGGTTTCCCTCAGCCAATTAGAAGAACGGAACGATGAGAGATGAGCTTGAATGTGTGTAAGAAGATTGAGATCGGCTGCACTGCTTTATTGGTGGTATCGCTAGTGGTAATGACAGAATATTAGTAGGATGGGGTCGACAATCAGTGTACCGTCACCATGAACGAGAGTAATTGGTGGAACGGGTGAACGGTACGGGGAAATCGGGTAAGAGTGAGCAATAATTGTTTACAACAGTGAGGGGTGAGAGATTGGCGCGTACGAGACGCAGACGAAGGGGAGAGACAATTGTGAGGCGAGAGAGTGTTAGAGAAATGGCGCCCGCCGCCTCGCTGGTGGTGTAGCCATTTTGCGGTGGAATGTAGATCATCTCGCTGTTGGTGAACATTGTGAGCCTAGGAACTTGTTGAGCATGGACTCGACTCGCTGGTAGACTTGGGTGACATCGAGTTGTAGTGGAATAGATATGTGACCGAGGTCTCGACCGTGGGAACGGGCGAGACAGCCTACGTATCTCTGAGTCGCCACGCAGTTGGCATGCGACTCTGCAGTAAGACAGAGCCTGCGAATGAAAATTTTTGAAAACACGTAAAAAATTCACCGTGCTACCCTAAACTAAAAATTCTTTACAATTTGAATTTTCCGTCAGAAACCAATTGACCCTTGTCCCGGCACGTGAACAACCGGAATACCTTGACTGCAAAAAAGAAAGAAAACGAAATTATCGATTGATTTTTCAATCATTGTTCGCTCTGATTCCTCTGGTAACTGTTCTCATCCAAGGATTCAAAAAGAAATCGAAAAATGTGGACGATGAGCCCTGTCATCGTCTTCATCATGCTGTTCGCTCCCACACTTTGCGACGACCCTCCGAAACCCGATCTTGGATCTCAAGAAGAATTCTTGAAGGAAGTCAATGAGTACCGCGCAAAGTTTGCAAAGGAGCGTAAGATTCCGAACATGTACAAATTGGTAAGTACGAAATGAGATTTGATTTCTAATTCTTTGTCTTTTCAGACCATGTTAACTGATAAGAGATCGGAAGTTCTCAGAATTGATAGAAACTTTGATTCTGAATCGTATCGAAACACGACGGAAAAAATCAGCAAACGAGTCAACCAGTGGAAAGAAGAACTGAATGCCAACAAGATTAAATACAGAGATTCAAGATATGGTTATCTCGAACTGCTTAATCCTCTCCATGCATTCATTGAATGTTCTCTTACAGGAAGTCAAAAATTAGAATATCAATTGCTATGCAGCATGAGATTTTCGTAAGTGGAGTTACCTTTTTTCATAGTTGTGATTTTGAAGCCCGTGCCGGGCCGGGCTTGGGGAAAATTTCGGAAGCCCGGCCCGGCCTGGTAAGTCCGGATAATTTTTTTTTCGAATTTTTTCCAATTTTTTTCAAAAATTTTTTTCGATACTTTTTGTAATGAAAGCACAGTTTGGAGACCTGTGAGGTTTGCAATTGCGCTATATTGGAGAGAGAGAGGTGTGGCTTAATCACAAGCTCTAAAAATCGAGAAAAATTGAAATTTTGAAATTCGCGCCTCTTTTCCGGGCCTGCCGGGCCGGGCTTGCCGGACTTACCCGGCCCGTCACAACTATGTTTTTTTCAAATTCGTTTTTTTTTCGGTTTTTTTGGCGACATTTTTTTTTGCTTTTAAACCGGAAAAATTTTCGGAGAAAACCAAAAAAAAATTCTTTAAAAAAACATGTTTCTACCCCCTTTTCACCCACACAGTGAATTTTTTACGACGTTCGCTCTATCGCACACTAAGCTGGCACTGTGCCAAAACATTTTTTCCCAGCTGGCACGCTGCCAAATCGTGCAATCTACCGTGGCGGTGTCACAGAAAACCACGGTACAGCTATTTGTCTGAGGTGAAAGTGTACGTTAATGCACTGTGAGTCGCTACGCAGCCAAATGAAAAAACATTCAAGCAATGCGACCACTCATTTTGGCGCGCTTTCAAACTGAATTAAAATACGTAGTAAAAAATTCACTGTGCACCCATTTTTCATTTAAAAAAATCGAAAAAATTCCTAAAAATCATTTTTTGGACTTTTTTGCTCTGAAAATATCGGAAAAAAAGGTTCTCGAATTTTTTCGGACCAAAATTTTCGAAAGAAAAATTTTTTTCGATTTTTTTTCGGAATTTTTTTTTCGCACAGCTCTGGTCCCGGGTATTTCTAAGGGTCCTGGGTATCGTTTTCATGGGTCCCGGAAATATCTGATATACCCGGGCAACGGATAAGAGTCAAGAATCGCTTCCAGGGGCTATCTCAACTTTTGGTATGCTAATCCTGGAGAAGCTGGTTCCCGGTGCCCGCCAAGATTCAAAGGAGAGGATGGATTGTGTGTTCCAGTGGATCCATCAAAATACACGCTCTGGGGAACAAAAGAAGGATTACTGGAGGATGTGAACTATATGAGAAGGAAGTATGCCAAGGAGTTTGGAATCCCCAATATGCATCAGTTGGTTAGTCATACCAAATTCAAATAATAGATCAGGGTTGTGAGAAAAACTTTTTGGAAAAATGGTTCTGAAATTTTTATCGAGAAATTGGTGACTCACTAGCGATCTATAAGAAAAGGGTGCTAAGGGAATTGGGGGGGGGGGGGGGAAATTTTTACTCTTGGGCAATGGAGGCCTAAGCCTAGTTTATTAGTGGGGCATAGAGTTTCTGGAAGTGAAGCGAGTTGGCATCTTATAAAAAACAGGCTTAGGAAACGGCGGTACTATTGTTTCGTACGTTCCCAAAAATGAACTTGTCAGAGATAGTGCAAAACCGTACATTCCCAGAGACGAACTGTGCCATTTTCGAACTCTGTTCGCAATAGAGCGCGTTTGCGTTTTCTCTTCATTTTTCAAGAAAAAATGGCTGAAAAAGTGTGAATTTTATAGTTTTTTCATTGTATTGCATAAAAAATTATTTAAGTACTGAAAATAATTGTGTTTGTATTCGTTCAACATACATTCGTCTTTTTCTTCTCATTTTTCTCCGCCAATTATTTTCACG
>GL380283.1:21213-39142 GCA_000143925.2 Caenorhabditis brenneri | reverse complement strand
GGGGGGGAGGGCGAAAATGACGGTACTTTGGAATATCTAGAAGAAAAGAGTTCCTATGCTTTAGTGGTTCAAGTTCCGGGTTTTAGCGGTTCCGAAAATTTCTAGCGTTTGAAACGAGCTAGAACAAGTTCTAATGTTTAATATTTTGATACTTCCAAATAGTGTAGATTTTTCCTTTGGAATTAGATTACAAGTTTGTTATTTTTCCCAGTTTCATAAAGTTATTTTTGGTACTCAACTTTTTGTTAGTGTTGCTCTCAGCTCCTTGTGAACAGTTTTCTTTAATCGTACATGAATTCAAAAACCATATGAAAAAACGAGTCAAACGAACACCTTACCGAGCCGAAACGTTGAACTGTTTTATCTAGGAAAACTAAGGAACCCACCAAAAAGAGCAAATGGCGCTGTCACAGGTACGCGATCATTGAAAATGAAGGTTCTAGTTTTTTGATGTTTCAAGTTCTAAGTTTATTGAGTTGAAGCCTGTAACCTCATTAGACCATCCAATTTGCTGAACTTTCTGCTTTTTTTAGACGAGAATGAGTGTCCAGACTCAACTCAGATCTGTTGAAACATACAGAGAAATTGGAGTTGGAATGTAAAAAGAAGGATGTGATTTGCTAATGGAATGTCTCAAAAGTAGAAGAGAAAGGTCAATAGGACGATACTTTTTTAGTGTTCCAACTTCTGGTTATATACGCACCAGGTTATAGTTCAGCGCTTTCCATAAAACTTCTGGATCAAACTTTATCGTATAGTTGTTACTTATTCACTGGTTCACAATTTTCAAATCATTCTCAGTTTCATGAAGTTAACAACAATGCTTGTTTAATATCAGATGGTACTATCAGATGGTTCTGACGGCACATTTATAGGAAAGAGGAATAAGGTGCTTTTGTATTTCAATGTTTCGAATCCTGAATTTATTAGGCTGGATTTTCTCACCTCAATCCATCTGTCGTTCGATTGGCAATTGTCTTCATGATACTGCTAATCATTAAAAATACGGTTACAATAACTTGATTTCACTGATGTAAGATTTCTCGAGATGCTTTTGATTGTTGCTATTCCTGTGGTAATCTATCTGCTCACCGAATAAGAATCTCAAGTTTCTATGATTGATTTACTAAAGTTTTATTCATATTTATATTGATGAGCTGTGAAAAAAAAACAAATATAAGGCGAAACTTCGGAACTAATACCGCTTCATTATTCTGTTTTTGGACAAACTAATTTTACGGGAACAATCTTTCTACTGATAAACGATACATATCGTACTTTCTGTTAAATTCTTTTTCAAATTGTGATAGGCTTTCTGTTTCGAACAATTGACAAATTATACCGAAATTTCATATTTCATTGCGATGGTATTTTTACTTGGAATGTGTGAAAACTTTCCGTGAATGGGGTGATTGCTCAGAAAAAAACCTGATTCAAGTTCTAGGTTTCAAAGATGAACTTCATTCATTTCCATTGTTTCCTTTCGAAAGTTTAAAAAAGGCCACCTTTCCAAATATGTTTCTAGTCCAAAAGTTCAAAGTAAATTCCATTCAATTGGACATAAGCTTGGGGAGAGTAAAATAGAAAAGATATTGAATACTTGAATACGTATTTTATTGAATTGAACGTAAAGTTTGTTGATAGGAAAAATGAAGTTCTTAAAACAGAATAGACGAATATCTTTTTATGCCATCGATCAATTTGACAACTTGTTTGCTGTTTTCTGAACTCTTTGAAGCTGTGATTCAAATTTGTAATAAGCAACAAATATTATAGTCTAACTTTAAAATTATGTGTTTCAACCTGTTGGGATTTACTCTCTTGTTTATATGTTGCTGTTAAGCATTGGCTCGTATCATGAGATTCAAACACAAAAATAAAAAATTATGATCTTCGAAAAAATAGGCCTTTTATTGAGTGTGTAGGAGAGCCAACTGAAGGTTGAGAGAAGTCAAACATTCGACGAAACCCAGAACTCGGTATTTTCTATCTGCCCCTTTACCTAAAATGTCTAAGCTGATTTTATATGAATAGTTCATAGCTATTATTCTCAGCAATCTTGTTTCTGGCTGTTTGAAAAAAAATACGGTTACAATATGTTTATTTCACTGCTGTTCAAATTTGATTTTCTTATTCCGTCATAATCAAGCTACTTTCCAGTTTTAGATTAAATTACGGAGTTTTCATGACTGCTTCATTGAAATCTCATTCAAAGTGACGGTGTTGAGCCAAAAAGAAAATTATTAAGTGGGAAAAATGACACCATGCACTTGAATATAACGGCTATTTTTTTAGTGTTTCAACAAGTCTTTTTGGAAGGACCAAGTTTTGGCAAAAACATCAACCAAACTATAGAATATGATTTTAGTTCGAGTCTTGCATGCATTTTTCAAATTCTTAGCGACCACTGTATCGAACTCTTTTCAAGTTTTACGAAAACTTTATATTTTAATGCTCCCTACACCCGTTTTCTTTCTCTATTAACGTGTCGATATTGTGAATCAGTTCACTTTCATTTCGATATTCATTGCGCAGGATAAAATCTAATTCCATACCTTGGTTTCAAAGATGACGAATTCTTCTTATCATTGTTTTTCTCATTAATAATCTGAAAACTTTTGAGTAGCCCCATTTTCAAATGATTTTCTAGTCCAAAAGTTCAAAGTGATACTCTTTGTTTTGGATTGTTGATGGAAGCTTTGAAGAAGGAGAAAAAAGAAGATATAGAATATTTGAATACGTATTTTATTGAATTGAGCGGAAAATTAAGTGAGAGAAAAGGTGAAGTTCTCAAAATAGATTGAACATGCCAATTCCCATGACAGATCGATTCGCCCTTCTATGGTTTCTTTTCTGAACTCTCTGAAATTGTATGTTACTGATGTAACAAGTAACCCTAATTTTAGCAACTAAATGAATTGGTTTCAACATGTCTTGATTATCTTTGTTGAGCTTGACCTGATGTTAAAAATAGTGATTCAGTTTAGCTTACAACATGAAAATGAAAAATCCTGAGGATTAGAGGCTACTGGATCCATAATTATTCGAAAATGTTTTCGATTTCAAAACTTTCATTTCTCAGATTCTGTTGTGCACTCATCATTAGGTAGAAATCGCATATATGTTTTATTAACATCTTCTGACGTTTTGTAGCAAGCATTCCTTTTTTATCCAGTTCTAGTGAAATAAGATTTCAGTTAGGTTTTTTTGAGTGGGAATGTTTTTTTTGCAATTGATCTTTTATTCATCATATCAATTGGAATCGGAGAATATCTTCAATATCAATATGTTGAAACTGAAAATTTTTTTTTTGTCCAATTTTTTCCGTTCTTTTCTTCAGTAAGCTCAGGTCACGGAACGTTTACGCAAAAAGTTTTTAACTTATTCAGCGCCTTGAAACTGCGAATATTGATCAAAGTTCATGACTACCGAATCCATAATTCTGTCTAGAATTGAAATCTCATCTGCTACCCCCGAATCAGTACTAGCAGCATTCAAACAGAACAGTATTAGAGCCAGCCAGTTTATCGCGATTCGGCCTCAATTGGACCAGTTCAGTCCGTTGGGTCTGCTTATGCTCAACTCGGCAAGATTGGTGTGTTTTGGCTTGATCTGGGTAATTTGGTCCGTTTGGACCAAATCCGGTCCTCCCGACTTGTTTTCAAGTAGAAAACATCAGCTTAATCAAATGAAAATTATGTCGGTTTCTATGGCTCTACTACTCTCCTCATCCCAATTCATATCCGATACGTTTCTTCCTTTCTCTCTTCGTATCAAAATAGAAACATGAATACCTAAACACGTATTTTATTGATTTGAACCCCAAATTTTATTGAAAAGTGGATTCACTTTTAGTCGATGGTCCATTTTATTCCCTGTTCCAAAACTTCTATATCCCAGGCTCCGTTGAGCTCTCAGCACTAAATTTACATCTCTCGTTGATTAATTTCTTTTGACGCTTCGTAGCTGACATTTCGGCTCTGTACGGGATAACGTGACCAATGGCGATTTAGTGTGACCCACGATTTGTAATGTGACCCAAAAATTTTTAGTGTGACCCAAAATTATTAACGTGACCCAAGGCTGTCAAAACGTGCGGCTGGCCGAGGCCGCGGCCGGCCGGCCCTCGGCCTCGGCCGGCCGCGGCTTTTTCCAAGATGTGCAAAAAGCCGCGGCCTCGGCTTTTTGCACATCTCCCCCTCTCTGCTTTATGCGTTTTGAAGTGTTAACAACCCAAATTTCCTGTTGAAATGAAGGAGGGGGAAATGTGCAAAAAGCCGTGGCCGCGGCCGCGGCTTTTTGCACATTTCCTCCCCTCGGCCGGCCGAGGCCGCGGCCCTGTGCGGCCGGCCGCGGCCGGCCGTTTGACAGCCTTGACGTGACCCAAAAATTTGACAATAGCTATTCAGGGATAATTATTGCTCAGCTAAGAGCTAAGATCTACAGCTAAAATCTACTTTGGATTCTGGCCTTGTACACTAATTTTAACTAATTCTTTTCCGATTATATTGTTTTTCATTCACAAAGATTTCAAAAAAGTATAACTCCTCAATTTGCTGACGTAAATCCTCAAGTTCTTCTTCTTGGTGAGCGACGATGTCTTCATATTCTTCAGTATGCGGAGGCATGGTGGAGGCCTTGTTCATCTCTTCTTCTTTCTTCCATGCAGTGTAAGAAGAAAGGTCAGCCGTATTATGACGCAATCGTTGATTGCACAATTTCTCCAATTTGAATAGTAGAGAGAAATTTGAATAGTAGAAAGGCTCCATCTGCTTCATCGGCTCCATCGACTTCTGTAAGAGGATCCAGCGGAAGTGGCCGTGTTGTTCAACGTGGAACTGAGCCAGCTCCTCGATCTGCAGCTTCATCAGCCCCATCGGCTTCTGGTAAAGGACGTACCCACAAAGCTGAATCTGACTCACGAACAGAACCTCAATCTAAAAGATGATGAAAAGTTTTAAACATTGCTTTATTTATTGTACTCACATATATTCTCAAGTTTCCCTAATAATTTCAATGCTATAATTTTTCTTCGTGAATGAAAAACTATATAATCGGAAAAGAATTAGATAAAAATAGTGTACAAGGCCAAAATCCAAAGTTACCGTAAATTCTCTAATTGAGGTGCCCCTCCAGTTGAAGTGCCCCTCCAATAGTAGTGCACTCCGCTGGTGCCTTGGAAAAATAGAGTTGCACCCTCCAATTGAGGTGCGCCTCCAATTGTGGTGCCCTCCAACCATTTTTTGTTTTTTTTTTTCAAAATTCAATAATGCCTTCGTTTTTGAACAAATTTACAACTATAATGACTGAAGAAGAAAAAAAATTAATTTACTCCATTACTGAATTTCATTGAAACTCTTAGCGCAGAATAAGAAATAACGAAAAAACCGCAACTTCAGGTCAAAAAAGAGGATTTCATTCTTGTCTATCTGTCTTTTTCAGTATGACAAAGTGTGAGAAATTATCCTCTCGAAAAATAGAGTTGCACCCTCCAATTGAATTGCCCCTCCAATAGTGGTGCACCCTCAAGAGGCCTTTGAAAAATAGAGTTGCATGCACCTCAATTGGAGAATTTACGGTATCCCTGAATATTGTCAAATTTTTGGGTCACGTTAATCATTTTGGGTCACGTTAATAATTTTTGAGTCACATTAAAATTTTTTGGGTCATATCAAAAAGGCTGGGCCGGCTATGGGTCACGTTAAAAATTTTTGGGTCACGTTAATAATTTTGGGTCACACTAAAAATTTTTGGGTCACATTAAAAATTTTTGGGTCACATTACAAATCGTGGGTCACACTAAATCGCCATTGGTCACGTTATCCCATACAGAGCCGACATTTCTTGTTCGTTCAGTTCTAGTGAAACAAGATTTCAGATTTGTTTGTTGTTGGGTGGGTACGCTTTTTTGCAGCTTAAGCTTTTCTCATCGTATCAATTGGAATTGAATTATTTTTGTAAAATCAATTAGTTAAAACTGGAAACTTTTTTTCCAATTCTGGAATTGAAATCTCGGCTGCTATCCCCGAATCAGTACTGACCGCATTCAAACAGAAAGGGATTGGTACCAGCCCGTTTATCGAGATTCCGGTCAACCAATTGGGTCTCTTTAGTCCCTTGGGTCTTCTGATGCACAATTTGGCACGATTGGTGTGTTTTGGCTCGAACTTGGATATTTCGTCCGTTTAGGTTTGATTCGGCCAGCTTGACCTCTGTTCGAGTAGAAAACAGAAGCTTAGCCAAATGAAAATTTTGGCGGTTTCTATGGCTCTACTACTCTCCTGGTCCCAGTACGAATCCAATTCGTGGGCTCCTTGCTCCTCAAGTAATAAAATAAAAACAAACAATTCCCAAATACGTATTTTATTGAAAAGTGAATAAACTTTTAGTCGATGATCTCTTTTATTTTTTGTTACAAAACTTCAAGTTCTCATGTTCCGTTGAGTTCTCGGCACTGAGATATTGCAAACCTGCATTTTCACATCTGTCTTTGATTAATTTCTTTTGACGCTTCGTAGCTGACATTTCGTGTTTGCTCAGTTCTAGTGAAATGAGATTTCAGATTGGTTTCGTTTTCGGGTGGGAAAGTTTTTTTTTGCGTAACAATTCGTTACTCGAATATTTGAATAAAGTGAGTTCTGTAAAATCAGTTGTCTGAAACTGAACACTTTTTTTTGAGTCTACTTGATTGCTCAGAACAGGGGTTTTCGAAGCGTCTTATCTTGACCCTAAACAGGCTATTAGAATATCAGCTTGAAATTTGTTATTGAATTAGTCTTACGTATATTTCACGTTGATAACTTTTTATATCACTGATAGTATTCGAGGCACGATGCTTCAAAGAGTGAATACCTAGTAAATTACTTGTAGCCGAATTCAACAGAAAACACGGTATTGCAAATAGACAATCAGTTTATGAATAATAGCCCATTGAAACTGAAAAATTTCCCAAATTTGCCTGCTTTAATTACCCAAAACTTCTGGATCTTAATTTTTGCTTCTTCAACTCCCACCCTCTCCATTTCCGTTCAAGTCAGATAAAGTAACCAACCCCCAAGAAATAACATGTTGGTTTCTATGGCTTTACTACTCCAGAATGAGAAGAGAACACTCTATTTCCCCCTTCAATTTCAAATTGCTTCAATCCATGTGTGTGTTCATTCTCTCTTTTCGAAAAAACATACGAACACAATTTATGGTGCCATGTATATACATATAAAAGCTCATTTTCTTTTTCTTAATCGTCTTTTTTTTTGGGATGGAGCGATTTTCATAGATTTCTTGATTCTTTCTAAATTGTGCTCGAATTTCAAAAAAAGTAGAGAATCAAGAACGAGTTGATGAAAAAATATGAGATTTGTCATGAACTTAAAACCGGAACTGATGTAAAGTAATTATGTTCATGAACTTAGAGTATATGGATCAATGTTTGGTGAAAATTCCGAAGACATTCAACTAGGTGCATTTAACTAGGTGCAGTTATTGGAAAAATAATTATGAAGTTTCAGATTGAGTGAGTAACAATCACTCTAGGCAATAAAGTATATGTACCTACTGTAGCAGTAAAAAAATTGAAAACAAAAAACCGAATGACAATCACCCAACCAGTCGAATCAAAACCGTAATTTTGAAGGGGATCTAAATTTATATAAAGCTCATACTATTTGAGGGAGAATCTATTTTTCATTATTTTCATTGGTTTACTGCTCCAGATTATTGACGTCCGAGGCCCCAGGGTGACAAACTTCCAGTTCTATTTCTAGGTAACTTCATTTGCTGCTAGCTAGCTAATCATTTGAACTCTTACCTTCCATTTTTTTAAATAAATAAACTTTTCAGGAAAATTCCACAGTGACATTTCACATATTCGTCTCCCTTCACGTTTTCATTGAAACATGAAGATTAATATAAATTTCTGGTAACATAATAACCTAGATACTTATGACTCGTAAGAGGTATTCACTTCCTTATAATGGGGGAGATGACTATTAAGTTAGCAGTAATTCAGGTAACATGATATAGTACTTGAAGGTTGTGCTTTGAAATTTTGTTAGGTCAGAGAACGAATTGGAAAAATTGGCAACAAAAATGTGTTTCAGAAGGTTCATATAGACTTTTTTGTTGAGAAAGTGGTGTTGATCTGTGCTGTATCATTAAACTTATGGTATCGTTAAGAGAAATTTTGCAAGTATATAGACGTCATAGGTCATTCCACGTAGATAATAATTAACCAATCTAGACAGTTGAAATGATCGGAAACAGTGACTTTAGTTTCAAAAATAAATGTTTCCTTAAGTGGGATAGATGTTTCACCAAAAAATTGGTGGTCTAGAAATATATCTTCCTGTTCGTAGACCTCCCAACTTCTAGCTCTCCCTGGAGCTTGAGAGTCTGAAGCTCTTCATCTGGAATTCGGACTCCGCCCATTCATTTTCATAGCATTCCCGATTTCTGATGAAGATTTCCAGACCCTCAAGCTCTAATGAACGCTGCAAATGGGAGGATTCACTTACAGGAAAGTTTACGTTTGGGTTACTAATTTATAAAAAACTCCTGTTTCGACTTTATGGTTTATCTAGCGTCTTGCCTAACCAGACCGATGAATCCTTCACACTACAATATATTTCCAAATTTTCTCCAATAATTCCTCTCTTCCTATTTTAAATCATCCTTTCTTTCCTTCTTCTTCTACCTCTTCCACCTCCTCCATCCCCTTCTTCGAATCTTGTATTTCGATGTGTGCTCTCTTGTTCTCTTTCACTCCCTAGGAAGTCTCCTTCCCTTATTCATTCCGTTGCTCTCCTCCTTTCTTCAAATACCTTTTTGGCTGCTGCTCCAAAAACGTTAATAACTTGACCCCGTGTAGTTTTGAATAGACCCCTGCACTTCTTCTTCCTCTCAGACTCTTTCATGAAGAAAAGGAGGAGGAGGAAAAACGTTTTTTGTCTTTTTTTGGGGATTTTCACTTGGTTGACTTAATACATACTCTTTGTCTTTTTTATATGTAGGTAGGTGTTTTATGTGGGGAATCACGTAGGTAAATGTACGAATAGAAGGGCATTTAGTTCCTGTTTTGGGGGTTTGGGGAATTTTCAAACGAACTGTTTGCGATGTCAATCAGTTTTTGATAAAATTTCATATTTAAAAAGAAGAACTGAAAACGTAACTTTTTTCCTAAAAAAAAAGAACATGAAACTTTACAATGCATGACTCTTCCCTGTACTTCATAATAAGCTTACCAACAAAACTTTTTATTTTTGACACATACGGAACAGTCATCTAGTCAAAAAGTATCTGACTTTTGCCTTGAGTTCGAAAAATATACTGGAAGCAGTAAGCTTCAAGGTCATGCCATATGTTAGGACTGACCACTTTACAAGGGAAGCCACTTTACTCGGGCGTTCAGAATTTTCTGAAAATTTGCAGGCGGTCTATAATTGCACCCCTGAAAACGAAAATCATAAGGAGAAGGGCCAAGAATTCCAAAAAAGTGAGAAAATTTTGTTTTTGTGATTTTCCAGTACTAAATCAGCTCAAAAATGATGCATTTTTGAGCTTTGCAGTCTACTCCGAGCGTCGCCAAATGAAATTTGGTAATTCCAAACATGTTGGAACCATTTCTGATCATTTCTGAAGAAATTTTTTTTCGAAAATTTTTTGAAAATTTTTGCAGTGCTTGGTCCCCCCTGCTTGTGAGTCCGAAACCTCGAAATTTTCAAGGTTTTTCAGAATTTCCCCAAACTTACAGGGTGTCATCAGGAGACTTAGAAATGGCCTTTCGCCAATTTTCACGTATCAAAAATCATTTTAAAGTCCAAAATTACGGATTTTTTCGGAAAATCCAAATTTTCATATCTCACCGAATTTTTGGAAAACTGACAGAAAATGAAGGTAAACTGCTCGGAATGCGGCATCATTCGATGATACCATCAATTTGGGGTCAAGCTGACCTCAAAAAAAAACAACACATAAAAAATTCGAAAAATTTTTTTGAAAAAAATTTGACGAAAAAAATCGAAAATTTTTTTCGGCATTCCTGGCCCTTCTAATTATGATTTTTGTTCAAACGGGTCCAAATATAGTTCACCTGCCAATTTACAGAAAATTCTGAACGCCCGAGCAAAGTGGCTTCCCTTGTTAGTACCAACTCAGGCCGAACAAGCCAAATTCTGTCTTGGAACAAGCTGAATCGGGTTAAACTTGTCGAGCCAGGCTAGAACAAAACAGAACAGGCCGAACCGGGTCAAATTAGACTGGCAATCGGGCCGAATTGAGCTAAGTGAGCCCGACACTGCCGTGTGAGATCAAACCGAAACCTACTCGATTGCATTATTGTCTTGTTTCATTCACTCATCCTTATGATAATTTTCTAAAACAGAATATAACTAGTCACTTCTAATAAAAACAGTTCTAATAAGAAGAAGTTTTAAGAAGGGGAAGCTCCAGCTTCTGTGGCAGTTATCTTTAGAGAGAGCCCTTCGATGTTTATCAGTGGCGTCACATAGCCAACCTTTGTGATATCCAACTGAATAAACATTGTTTCGATAGAAATGAAAATTCATTCATGAAACGGTAAAAGTTAGATGAATTGCTGCTCTGTAACTTATTTTTGTCCTATGAGAATAACTCTTCATGACAGTTTTCAAATAGTATCTTCTATCATTGTTTCCCTACATCAAGCAGTAAGAAGAAGTTTTGAGTTTTAATTACTACCGGTTCATTGAATTTTTTACCGTCTGGTAAATCAAAAATAGATGATTTGTTGAAACATTTCTTCAGAACGTGTAGCAGTTTTATCAATTTTTTTCCGATTCACCGAGTTTTAAACAGTCCGATGAATCTTACTCCAATTTAATATCAATGCTGTGATCGGGTGCTATCCACAACCTCTAAAACCTTAGACAAATTTTTGTTGATTTGTGGTTTTTTTTTCAAATAGACTTCAGGAAATTGGCGCCTAGACACTCATAAATCAAGATTGAAGTTCTTTATACACAATTGCAAAGCAGTGAGAATCCAATGATCTGAAACTGCGAAAATGACATTAATTAGATTAGCGAATAGAAATATTTTTCAAAAAAAATGTTTCACAATGAGACTACTGTTTCACCAACAAGTTATTTTTCTGAGAAAAAATTTTATAGCGATTGGTTTAAGTATCCCTACTTTTTACCGATTCACTAAGTTTTCAAAAGTCTGGTGAATCTAAATCAATATTGATAACTTAGTGGGCGTTGGGTTTTTAACTTTCTGGAAGTTCAGGCAAATCTCATATGGCCCAATTATTCCTTACAAGGGAGGTAACTTTAAAAAGTCCTTCAGAATTTTCTATAAATTTGCAGAGAGGTACTTTTGAACCTGCTTTAAACGATGGTCATAGTCTGCAGAATCAAAACTCCCAAAAAGAGCACAAAAATGTTGCTCAAAAAACGTTCCGCGAGAGGCGCACTTTCTTAATGGCCACTTTCTCTGGTTATATGCCGAGAAGGGGTGGCCGAGTGGTAGAGCGTCAGTCTAGTAAGCGGAGGGTAACGAGTTCGACTCCCCGAACCTCTTTTTCGTTTTTGTTTTTTTTCTAAACCCACAACGTGCTTCAAAATGGATTCTGCGCATCAAAAACAAGTTTTCTTGTTTTCAAAGTAACATAAGAATCACGTAAAAAATTTTTGAGCAATTTTATTTTTCCGAAACTTTCAATTTTTTTGCATGTCGAAACCCATGAAAATTTTTGCGAACTTTTTTTTTGAAAACAATTTCTTTGAAACTCCTGGGAGTGATTGTGCATAACATACGTGTTTTTAACTGGTTTTTACTAGGATGTTTGGTCAAAATGTGTGAAAATCCGTCATTAGAATTCGGAAAAAATCTAGTTTTTTTGATGCTTTCATGGTTTTATTTCTCGAAAAACCTAAATATGGACTTCGAAGTATCCCATGTGAGTCTTTCATATCATTGTAAACCACTCCCAGAAGTTTCGAACAAAAATTTTTCAAAAAAAAAGTTCGCAAAAATTTTCATGGGTTTGGACATACAAAAAAAAATAAATTTTCGAAAAACTGAAGTTTCTCAAAAAGTTTTTATCCGATTATTTTGTGTCTTTGAAAGTTAGAAAACTTGTTTTTGATGCGCAGAATCCATTTTGAAGCACGTTGTGGGTTTAGAAAAAAAAACAAAAACGAAAAAGAGGTTCGGGGAGTCGAACTCGTTACCCTCCGCTCACTAGACTGACGCTCTACCACTCGGCCACCCCTTCTCGGCATATAAACAGAGAAAGTGGCCATTAAGAAAGTGCGCCTCTCGCGGAACGTTTTTTGAGCAACATTTTTGTGCTCTTTTTGGGAGTTTTGATTCTGGAGACTATGACCATCGTTTAAAGCAGGTTCAAAAGAACCTCTCTGCAAATTTATAGAAAATTCTGAAGGACTTTCTTAAGTTACCTCCCTTGTTAGAAAACCTAGGAAAATGTAGAAGCTTCTTGAAATCCCAAACGAGCCCATTCTTCTACTCTACGTCCCAGCTGCGTAAACTCTCATTAATGATAACATAGGGAATGTTTTAGTCGCGTTTCTTTCACCAATCTATTCCGAGTCTTTCGGATATAAATGGCTTCAGCACACGAATATGTAGAAAATCACACTCGAGTCCACGAGCGAGCAACGAAAACGGCGAAAACCACGAGCAAACGATGAGGCAACACGAATAGAACGAATATTTCCACAAAACGATTGAAGAATGAATTCGAAACTTTTTGAAAAATGAACAAAAACACAATTTTCCAGCGAAACACTATTTTATTCAGTGAAATTCACTTTAAGCACTTTTTTATATAAAACAACAAGTACACGGGCTGCCAGCGGCTAGACCCGTGCAAGAACAAGTAAATTACGTTCTTTTCTTAGAACGGATTGGAAAAACCTAGTAAAAAACCCTACTTTAAGAGAAACTAACTGATAGAAAAAATCTGTGGCGCTCCCAGAGAAGCACGAGAAACGCGCCAATAAGACAGGTTTGCGCAATTCGAGGGTTCGCTTGGCACGAACACAGACTTGCGGAAATGGAATAAAAATGTGAAAAAAAAAAGACAAGAAAATACCGATAGATATCGGACATCTCCGTATGGTTTCAAGTCCCTCTTGCACAAACTCTGTATACTCTGGATTCGAGTGCCTTATACAGATTTACAACAAAAATATAAAACTAGCGGAGACTTAAAAAATGAAAAAATTATAAAACTAGAAGGCATGTGCTAGAATATGTGGATTGAGGGGAGTGTATGGTGAAGGAGAGGGGAAATTATGGAAAGATTTGAAGAATAGAAGTGTGTGACAACAATGAAAAAAAACAATAAGGGTATGGAATGGGCACATGGCAATTACTCAACAAATAACAAACACGTTAAGACATTATGTTTCAATGATGATGTATTCAATGGAAACGGCGTTTCTTGGCCACCGAGTGATGTGGTCCTTGTCCTCCTTTATCCGATGTCGACGACTCGGATTTTCTGTCCTTCTCCATGTCCGCAGCTCTTTTCTCTCTCTCCAACTCAAACGAAGTCCACGGAATTCCAAGTGTCTCCAGCATCGCTTTGACGGTCTTCCAATAAGTTTCATATGACCGGGTGTCTCCGACTAAGGCCAAAGATTTGTTTTGCTGAGAGGGGACAAGCTCATCTGGAGTGATGCGGATGAGGTTGCCAGATTTCCGCTTAACTTCTTTCATCTGTTGAGCCACGACTGGAACTTTTGCAAAATCCTTGATTGCACCCGGCGCCGTGACCATCACGAGGTTTTTCACATCACTCGGCCACTGATCCACCTCCGCCTGCCATTCTTCCACCTCGTGTTCGTCAGTGCGAAACGGGACGACAATGAGTGCCAACGAACAAGAATCCATGGAAGTATCCTCACCCTCCTTATCATCATCCCATTTGCGAATCATTGTGTTACTCAATGGCACCTGTGACGATTTCACACCGGGACACAATTGAATTACCACCGTCTCTTTCTGCATCAGTTTGGCAGATAGGCAACTGTTCACCAGTCGTCCGTAAAGATTCTGGTATGAGATACCCCATCCGGGAACATCCTCGGCTACCAATTTTAGTGTTGCACAATGGGACATAGCCCTCCAAACCGCATCTGTTGGTGGCTTTTCCTTCAAAGGTAACGGACTCATCGCCAGCAACTGCAATGCATCCGGATCGGATCTCATATCTGGATTTAGTCCAAGAATCACATGCATTCGATTGAATTGAGTCGGTGAAGTGGTGAAACAGCCCGGCTTGAATTTTGGTGTATCGGGAATGAAGAAACGACAAGGTGTTGGACATTTACAGGTGTATAGATCCCTGAAAATAAGATCATTGTTGTAGGTGACTTGCTCGCTGAGCCCATCTAAACTGAATTCTCCTCCCTCATTTCCCTTCACCCACGCTCTCCTTCCCTTATTAGTTACAATGGGATCATTACCCATTTGTGATGGAATTAGTCGTAATTTATCAAACGGTATTAGTAGTGTTTCTGTACTTCTTCTCCATGCAGGAACAATTTTTGCGGAATTATTTGAACAGGAAACAACACGGTATGGTCCCTTCCACTTGTTGATTAATTTTGGGCATCTCGCCCCCAATTTCTCAGCTGGGATTTCCACTAACACACGACTTCCAGGAACTGGATAAGTTTTGTCGGATGTGTGGTGTTTTGCATCAAACAGTCTTTTGTACGTTTCACACTCGTGATCCGCATGCTCCTTGGCAATTTTGTGAGCCTTTAAGAGTTCTTGACTCATCAAATTCTTATACTCATCCACGTCTGCATAACTCATGCCAACGGCATCCTCTCCGGTCATTTCAAGCGGGCCTCGTGGATCCCTTCCTTGGAACAAGTACATTGGTGATTCCCCTGTAGTTCTGTGCGGTACTGAGTTGTATGCATAGACCGCAAAAGGAATTTGATCATCCCATTCATATAGAACAGCCATTTTCTTTTTCATTGTATGTACCAGAGTCTTATTGAATCTTTCTACCGCACCATTAGCTCGTGAATCGTATCCCTTTGTTGTAATATGCTCGATCTTAAGCATATCAGTGAACTGTTTGAATTGTTGGTTTACAAATTCCTTTCCCATATCTGTCAATAGCTTGTTAGGGATTCTACCTTCACCGATTGCCCATCTTTCTACGAACGCTCTCAACACTGTTTCTCCCTTTTTATCTGGTATTGGTACTCCAATTCCGTATTTTGTAAAGAGGTCAATTATTGTCAGGATGTATCGGTTTCCTTGTGTCGATAGTCCCATATCAATTAGATCCAGCGCCACAATTTCCAGTGGTGCCGACGTTTTGTACGGTGTGAGTGGTGCAGTCATCTTTGGATAATCATTGGTACACACACATTTTGCACAAGCTTTCACGAAATTCTCGATACTCACTCTCATTTTTGGCCAGAAAAATATTTTCCGCAGTTGTCGAAAAACTTTCTCTGTACCAAAGTGTCCTGCTAATGCACCTTCATGAGCCTCTGATATGACTTTGTTGATAGCCAATTTTGGGACAACCATTCTGTTGCAGTTTTTGTCTTCGGTGTTCCGAAGTGATTTACCGATTAACGCGTAGTTTTCCAGAAGAACCTCTCCTTTTACACCAGGAATTTTTATTTTTCCTTCTATCTCCCCACTCTCTAATCGTGTGATCACCTCTTTCCACCCATCTTCTTCTTTCAACCACTGATACCATAGCTTTGTGTCTAGCAAGTCTTTTGTGGCAAGCTCATTCTCCCTGATCTCCCCTACAATCTTCGACATTTCCACAGTTTCTGGTTCTTCCATTTCAACTGTCGCGCACCCTCCTCTACTCAATGCATCCGCCACCTTATTCGCTTGTCCGGCAATGTACACTATTCGCACGTCATATTCCAGTAAATCCAACGACCACCGAAGCAATCTATCTGCTAGCGGGGCACCGTTCAGAATGTACATGAGTGGCTTATGATCAGTGCACACAATTACTTTTGTACCGTATACAATGGTTTTGAATCTCTTCAGTGCAAACATCATGGCCAACGCCTCCAGGTCCGTAATGTGGTACCTTGTCTCGGCCTTCGAAAGTGCTTTAGATGCGAATGCAATAGGATGTTGTTCTTTGTCATCACTTTCTTGTGACAACACAGCACCTACACCCAAACGGCTTGCATCAGTGTAGATGTAGAATGGTTTAGACCCATCCACCGCTGCTTCTACATTTGGCTGCATCAAAACCGGAGCTGAACAAATGGCTTCCTTTAACTTTTGGAATGCTGTTTCTTGTTCTTCTCCCCATTTCCATTCAACTTTTTTGGATGTCAGCGGAGTCAGATGAGCTGCTAGCATGGCAAAATTGATAACAAATTTACGATAATATCCTATAAGCCCTAAGAACGAATGAAGTTCTTTCGCATTCGTAGGTCTCGAGTATTTCTCCATTTTCTCCACTTTTGTTTTTTCCGTGCTAACACCATCTGGAGTGATCTTGTGCCCCAAGTACTCTACTTCCATTTGAGCGATATGACATTTGCTGGCTTTGAGCTTCATGCCACTTTTCTCAATTTTCTGCAGAATCAACGCAACATCTTTTGCATGCTCTTCCAATGTGGCACAAGCGATCAGAAGGTCATCAACGTATACGAATGCACTACTCCCCAACGAATCTCCCACAATAGTTTCCATGGCAGCTTGAAAGATTGCCGGTGACGTGGTCAAGCCGAAAGGAAGAACGTTCCATTCATACAGTTCTGAGCCTACTGCAAAAGCGGTGACTTGTTTACAGTTTTCCTGCACTGGCACCTGCCAATATCCGGCTAGCATGTCCAGTGTGGTAAAGAACTTTTTACCGGCCAGGGATTGTAGCGTTGCTTCGATGTGTGGCAATGGGTGTGCATTGTTTTTGATTACCTTATTCACTTTTCGATAATCAATGCACATCCTCACCGACCCATCCTTCTTTTTCACCAAGACTACTGGACTGCTCCATGGAGATTTACTCTCTCTGATTACCCCTTGAAGTACCATCTTTTCGAGCATTTTGCGAATTTCTGGTCTCACCGCCATAGGAATTGGTCTTGGACGCTGTCGAATAGGTTGCACACCTTCCATCACCTCAATGTCACACTCAACAACATTCGTTCTTCCCAGCTCCATATCATCGATTGCAAAGAGATGTTGGAAGTCTTTTATCACTTTCCATACTTCTTCCTCACCCGATGACATGTCTGGTTTCTTTTTCAATTGCTGACAGACTTGATTCCAATGCTCTTCTTTTCCCAACTTATCCTCTACAACATCAACGAAATTATCTGTATTCACTGGATTTGCTTCTACATTTTCAAAAACTTCTCCAATGATTTTCAGACGTTCCGCTTTTTCCTGCACTACTTCAAAGTTTTCCAATTCACCCTGACAAGGGACCTCACTTAACTTATGCTTTGGGAATTTTCTATAAATTTTTTCCTGGGTAGTTTTGACCCAGGAAAAACGATCAAACATAATCTCCAGTCCCACAAATCCCAAAAAGAGCACAAAATTGTGCTCCAAAAATGGTCCGCGAGAGGCGCCCTTTCTTATAGACCTTTCCCCACTATTTCCCAGCGTCAAGGAGTGGCCGAGTGGTAGAGCGACTGCTTGGTATGCTTACACTTTTAGGTTCGTTTCCACCCCCATGCATTTTATTTTTGTTTTTTTTTCTTTCACCACATTTTTTATTTTCACTACCATAGAAAGACACGTTTTCCATTTCTGCCATTTTCATTCGTTTTTTTTTTTTCATCAAAGAAACATTTTTTTTTTCGAACTTTATTTTTTGAACCATCTCGACACAAGGTAGGCTATCAAAATTTTATAGCGAAATTTTTTTCCCAAAAATGTATCAAATACGTTTGGAAAGGCGAGTAATATT
>GL380283.1:0-11444 GCA_000143925.2 Caenorhabditis brenneri | reverse complement strand
ATTAGTAAATTATTTCACGTCAATTGTTTTTAATATGTGTCAATTTATTTTTGTACTGGAAAAGTCAGCTGAAATAAGCTCAAAATTCACGTAACTTGACCTAGATGAGCGTTTTGCCAAAACAAAATGTAGATTCGTGCATAACTCGTGCTCAGCTATCTGATGGTATATCTCACTAACGGAAACTCCACGGACATTTCTTAAGGTTCCCTAGCAAGTAACAGAATAGAAACAAGAATACCTAAACAAGTATTTATTAAATTGAATTCTAAATTTAATTGTAGAGTGAATACACTTTAAATTGATGGCCCATTTTATTTTTAAAAACAATTTTTCTGTTTCATAACTTCCATTCATCCGGTTCTGTTTGAGTTAGCTTTAGTTTCTCATGAATATCACGTCTGCATTTGATTAATTTATTTTGACGCGTCGTAGTCTCATTTGAGATTTGAGAATTTTTGTTCATTCAGTTCAGTTCTAGTTCTATGAGATTCCAGTTTAGTTGTTTTTTGAGTGATAGTTTTTTTTTTGCAAACTATAGGTTTTTAAAAGTTTCCATCTCATCAATCAGAACCGAAGATGTTTTCTAATAACATTTTGTTGCAACTGGAAAGTTTTTCTTCGATCCAAGTAAGCATATTCTCTGCTTTTCTGTTACATTTCATTCGGAATATTAATTCAAAAAGGTGCTCACTATGTCGCTATCTTGAAACCGATTAAAAATTTTCGATATGATGAAATACTGTACCCAGAATTTGTCTAAAAACGAGGTCTCGACTACTACCCCATTAGAATTGTCTCGTATTTGAACTCGATCAGAAATCTCATAGTATTTGGTAGTTAGCAACAAATGTTCAGGTTTTGGGGCTCGTCTCGGAAATCGAAAGGGTTCCACCGCTAGGAGGAAGAAAAATCGGAAAACCGTGTTTCAATCTGTAGTGATTTTCCTTCCTGTGTTTTTGTTGAAACTAGATGTGTTTTCGACATGATGAAGAGAAAAATGAGTATTTTTATCGCTCTGAAAACGGTGTGTCAGATTAAAAATTATCGATTCTACCCGGAAAGTAACCCAACCAAACTTGACAAAATACCTAAATAGCGATCAAATTAATCATGAAAATTGACAATTGGGAATATGATCAAGTTTTACTTCACCATTCTCTTCCAAACAAACAAACTATTTTTCCATTTTGAATAAACTCACTGTTTCAGATTGTCTATTTCAAAACGAGACAAGTTTTTCAATCTAGTGTTGCAAACACAACTGCCCTCCCTGTCCTTCAAGTCATAAAAATAGAAACATGAATACCTAAACACGTATTTTATTGAATTGAACTCTAAATTTCATAGAAGAGTGTGTCCACTTCTTTTTTTTTTAACTTTTTTTGTGTTTAAAGAATTCTATTTCCCAGGCTCTGTTGGGTTCTCAATGCTGCGACGAAAAAATAGTATCTTGATTAATATTTTTGACGCTTCTATCTTCGCCTGACATTTCTTGTTTGCTCAGTTCTAGTGATTCGAGATTTCAGACTGGTTTTTTTTTGTTTGATGAGAAGTATTTTTTTGCAAAATATGTTCCGATCGTCACAGATCAATCGGAAAAAAAACTCTCTCGATACATCAGTTTGTTGCAACTGGAGAGTAATTGATTTTCATCTCCCGTCCTAGAAATCGAAAATTTCCCACCGCTGAGAAGCAACCTTGCTGTTTCTCGAATAACGTGTTTCAGGCTGTCATTATTTTCCCTCCTGTACTTTTTTTGTTAGTACCGTATCGATTTGGAAAGGTTTGGCATGTCAAATGTATTGAAATGCATAAAAAATTTGGCTCAATTTGACCCGTTTGGTATTCTTATGCTCAATTCGGCACGATTGGTGTGTTTTGGCTTGATATTGTATATTTGGTCTGTTCAGACCAGATTTGGCCCGCTTGACCACTGTTCAAGTAGCAAACAATAGCCGAGCCAAATGAAAATAATGTCGGTTTCTATGGCTCTACTATTCTCCTGATCTCAATCCATATCCAATCCAATCCATATCCATATCCTTTCCTTGCTTTTGAATTAATAAAATAGAAATATGAATACCTAAACACGAATTTTATTGAATTGAACCCCAAACTGTATTGAAAAGTGGATACACTTTTAGTCTATGGTCCATTTTATTTTATTGAAAGTTTTTTTTTCTGTTCCACGTTCTCTATTTCTCAGGGTTTGTTGGGCTCTCACCACTAGTTAGACATAAAAATCTCATCTGTCTTTGCTTTTTTTTTGACGCTTCGTAGCTGACATTTCTTGTTTGTTCAGTTCCAGAGGAATGAGATTTCAGATTGGTTTTTTTTTGGGTGGGAATGTTGTTTCTTTGCAGAGGAAAAAATTTTGCAATTAATCGAAAAAATTTCGATTCTGTGAAACCAGTTCTCATAAACTGAAAATTGGTTTTTTTTTGTTTTTTTTTTGCATCCAGAGCAGAGGTATTCGGAGCGACTTATCTTGACTTCTGGACATGAAATGAAAAAAGTTTTGCTCGAAATTTGTTATTGAAGTAATTTCCATTATTTTTAGATCAAAAAATTTTGATACATCGATTAGTAATTGAGATACAATGCTTCAAAGAGCAAATACCTAGTAAAGTACTTGTATCCGCGTTCAATGGACAGAACGTAGTTAAAAAAAGACAATCGGTTTATCAGCATTTGGAAACTGTAAAATTTGTCAAATTTGCCTAATTCATTTATCCAAAACTTCTGGATCTAAAATTTTGCTTCTTCAGCTCCCACCTTCTCCATTTCCGTTCAAGTCAAAAAAAAAGTAACCAAACCGAACGAAAAAACATGTTGGTTTCTATGGCTTCACTACTCCAGAATGAGAAGAGAACACTCTATTTCCCCCTTCAATTTCAAATTGCTTCAATCCATGTGTGTGTTCATTCTCTCTTTTCGAAAAAACATACGAACGCAATTTATGGGGTCATGTATATACATATAAAAGCTCATTTTCTTTTTTCTTAATCGTCTTTTTTGTTTTTTTTGTTGAGATGGAGCGATTTCCATAGACTTCTTGATTTTTTCTGATTGCACATATTTTGTGATCGGATTCCAGAAAATGTCAATAAGAAAACAAGTTGATGAAAAACTAAAACGCTTATAATGAACTTGAAACCGGAAATGATGTAAAGTATATATGTTCACAAACTCAGAGCATATGGATCAAAATTTGGCGAAAAATCAAAACAAATTCAACTAGGTGCTGAGAATTCGAAGAATTTATGGAAAAACATTCATTCACTTCCAGTTACTGTGAGTTTTAACATTCACGTTGGTTATTCAATTCCTATAGGCCGCAAGAAAACATCGTTCGAACTTTTGCCTTCCATTTTTGACATGATTGGAGCACTGATATTTCATAGACTAGTCTCCCTTTACGTTTTCATTAAAACATTGAAAATTGATTCAAATTCTTGTAACATAATAACCTAGATACTTATGACTCATAAGAGGTATTCACTTCCGTATAATAGAGGAGATGATCATTAAGCTAGCAATAATTGAGGTAACTCAATATAGTACTTGAAGGTTGTGTCTTGAAATTTTGTTAGATCAGAGAACGAGGTGGAAAAATTGGCAAGAAAAATTGTGTTTCAAATGGTTCATATATACTTTTTTGTGGAGAGAATGGTATTGATTCACATCGAAACCTAAATCTCAAAAAGGCTAAAAACGAGAGATTTCACTTATAGGAAAATCGAATTTTAGTTCACCAGTTTATAGGGAACTCCTGTTTCGATTTTATGATTTATCAAGCTTCTAACCAGACCGATGAATCCTTCACACTACAATATATTTCCAAATTTTCTCCAATAATTTCTCTCTTCCTATTCTAAATCATCCTTTCTTTCCATCTTCTTCCTCCTCCACCTCCTCCATCCCCTTCTTCCAATCTTGTCTTTCGATGTGTGCTCTCTTGTTCTCTTCCACTCCCTAGGAAGTCTCCTCCCCTTATTCATTCCGTTGCTCTCCTCCTTTCTTCAAATACCTTTTTGGCTGCTGCTCCAAAAACGTTAATAACTTGACCCCGTGTAGTTTTGAATAGACCCCTGCACTTCTTCTTCCTCTCAGACTCTTTCATGAAGAAAACGAAGAGGAGGGAAAACGTTTTTTGTCTTTTTTTGGGGATTTTCACTTGGTTGACTTAATACATACTCTTTGTCTTTTTTATATGTAGGTAGGTGTTTTATGGGAGGAATCACGTAGGTAAATGTATGAGCAAAAGGGCATTTAGTTCCTGTTTTTGCGGTTTTGGGGATTTTTAACCGACTAGCGTGCGAGCCCGGTAGGGTCTTGCGAGGTCTAATCCGGTAATTTAAGATTGCTCGATTATCTTACTTCATTCACTCGTCATATGATAATTCACAGAAACGGAAGATAACTAGTTATTTCTTATACGGAACAGTTCTAATACGAAAAAGTTCTAATAAGGGGAAGCTACAGCCTCTGTGACAGCTACCTGTAGAGAACGTAGATTATCTGAGTTTTTCTTTTGTTGACGAGCGGCAGCAATCGAGTGATTGCTAACTCATAGTCAACCTTTAACTTATCATATTGATGAAACATTGTTTGTTTTCTCATAGAAATGAAATTCGTTCATTAAACGGTAAAAGATAAACGAATTGCTCATCCACAACTCATTTTTGTCATATGAAAATGACTCTTCGTGAGAGTTTTCAAATAGTACCTTCTATTTTGTTTTCCTATGTACACCAAGCAGTAAGAAGAAGTTTTATGATGCTCACTTTGGCTTTATTCTTTAGTAATCTTACGATATTGAGATACTTGAATTGCAAACTCAATTTCTCAAAATTGTGAAACCGTGGATCTACTACCTGTTTTGAATCAACTTCTATCGAAATATAGCTCCGTTACACAGTTATTTTACCTTTTTTCAAGAATGTGGAGCTATCATTGTTGCAATTCTTTTTCATTTTTTTCTGAGCAACCCTAGAAGTAGCACTTTCTTGATTTCATACAATGACTGACATGTAAAATCAGTCGTAGTTTCTTTCCTCTCTTCAAACTTCCCTTTTTGTAGCAAAAATTCAATGAATCACAAGATAGGTGTATCGAATATTCTCATCCACGCAGCTCGATTTCCCCTGTTTCATGAATCCGATAAAGCAGATTTTTATTTTGCAAATCCGATTTTCATGTAGTAGTTCTTTTTTTCAGTTTCTAATAATTTTCTCTAACTTTACAAGAAAACTAGATACTATAAAACTGTCTTATTATCATATCCATCGGAATAGCCGGAAACCCCCTTTACCGTTTCAAGTATAGTGACGAAAAAAGCTCCCACTCACATATCATTGATAGGTTCGAAGTGTTGTATGAGAAGATGAGCTTGAACGAAGGCCGTGAAGTCATCAGAGTTTTTATCTCTTCGTAGACACTGAAGCTCTATCAATGTTATTTTTTCTTCAATTTTTTCAAAGCTTGTTGAAACGGATACAAACTTGATATTTTTAAGTTTGACTCCGAATGGACCCCCCGAGCCAGAATATGTGCCTAGAAACATATGATTCAAGGGACGATTTCTTCAATCACAACATCACGTCCTTTAGCATATTTCGATTATAGATTTCTCTACGAACTGTGAAGTTGAATCTTGTCGAGATTCATCAGACTTATGAAACTGAAATTGTCTTGAAGAAGTAACACCAAACTGTTTCAACAACAGGCTATTTTCGAACTCACACGATGTGCATCAATTACAATTTTGACGATAATAGCAAATGATATTTCCGATTCACCGAGTTTTCAAGTGTCTGATGAATCTTACTCAAACTTGATACGACGTCTCTTATCGGTGCTATTTCCTGATATCTAAAACAGTAGACAAATTTTACTTGATTTGCTGTGTTTTTCTCGAAAAAAAAACTGACGCCTAGACACTCATAATTTACAGCAGTTAGTATCATTTGGAGTATGCTCGAGCACTGCTAAATCTGTTTTCGATGCGCGATTCATCAGAATTTCGGAACTGCTTTGAATGTTCTAGTGATGTATTGTTGAACTTTGAGCTACTATCTCCACGACATTTCAATTTTGAGGAGAAAAATTGTATATCTAAAAAGAATTTTTCAAAAAATATTTTTTTTTGCCCATTTTATGAGTTTCCAAGTAACTGAAGAACTTAACAAACTTATCAGAGCGAGGAAATCGTATGAATTCACAATTACTAAAACCTTTGACAAATTCTGTAGCAATTGTTGCTTTTTTTTCAAAAAAATTCTAGAAAAATGATGGCTCCTAGACACTCTTAATTGAAATAAAGATTCATTCATTAACTATAGCATGACAGTTTTAATTATTAAAATTAAGCGTGCGTTATGATCGATCACTGCCAAATCTGGTATTACTCGAATTTATCAAAGTTGTGGATCAGCAAAACTTTGTTCTTGAAATTTATGACAAATTTTATTCTTCTGTTCCAATAAGTTGTTATTACTGAGTACGAATTCTATGTATAATTGACCAATTTAATACAATAGATTTATTGAGTTGCTTAATGTTGGGTGACCTATACGGCGGTAATTGTTGCAGTTTCACATTTTTAACAACTTTGGACGAATTTTTTTTTTTTGAAACTTTTGTTTACATTTTATGCTTTTCTGTAATGAACTCTAGACTATTGGTGCCTGGGCACTCATAACTCAAGATGGGAGTTCCTCATTCGTAATATTCGTCATTCAATGATACGACACTGAAAAAAAAAATCTGGTTGAAGAGCCTTATCAGATTCGTGAAGCTTAAAAATCTTGTTTTTGAAGGTGTACTGATACATTTTTACTACTGTTCCAATGAAACGTGTTTTTTAAAGAAAATAAATTCATATTGATTAGTCCAAGCATCGATAACCTAGAACCAATCCACCAAGTTCTCAAGTTTCTGGTGAATCTAACTAAAAATTTATAACATATGGATGTTTTACGGTTTCATATTCTCTAGAAATTCAGACAAGTATTTCATAATTGTTTAATGAAAAAACTTTTCATGAAAAATGTAGAAGCTTCCCTGAAGTCCCAAACGAGCCCGTTCCCTTCCTCTATGTCCCAATTGCTCCATGTCCACCCCTAACGAAAAAGAGTAGGTGGATTCGGAGCAGCACAATAAGAAAGTGAAAGGGGGATGAGCAAGAGACAATATAATTTGAGGGTTGTTTGGTGTGTGTAGTAGTAGGAAAGATCATAAAAAGTGGTCGGGGGGAGAGCATCATTCTCCTTTTTCGGTCCCTTTATTCAACTTCCTCTTTTTTCTTCATTCGACTCTGTTTCATTGGGTCCTTATGTTTTGGTCAAGTGGGCTAGTATTGCTCGGATTAGCTCATTATTCAAAATTTATCGTTTTACCTAAATTACCATAACTCTCCTGAAGCGTCTAAAAATCCATATGTTTTGGTGAGGGTGGCAATGAACGCTTTGACTCTTTATCTGTTTTTTGAGATCTTTTTTTTGCAATATTTTTTTGCGAAATGTGGTTTTAACTTCCTCCTCTTTTCTCATGAATTGATGGGACAGTGTCGAATTTTTCACTGTTGCTCTAGTTCGTTATTTGGATACGGAAAAAGAGTGTGGACTGTATCAAAGACATAGTTATAACGTTTATCTAACAGTTTGAAGAAACAGAAAATGATTATTTTGGGTTTTCGATGAATTTTTCTCACTTTCTGTAATTTTCCTTGAGAAACGAAATTTCTGATTCACCATGCTTATGTCAACCATAGCTCAAAAAGACGTCAGTGGGCCATTGGCAGCTAATTACCTAAAACTTCGCAAACTACTGTTTTCATCAGTTTTAGCCGAAATAATGAAAAAAAAAAATCAGTAATGTCTATTAGGAAAATACTGCATAACACATCGCGCCCCATCAATGACGCCGTCCTTTACGTTGGGAAAATTAGGCCCTGATGGCAACGGGGTCTAGATTTCTTATTGGGCAGACGGCATCTTCATTGGAGCGCGTAGTCTTCTGCTCTATTTTCCTGATAATCTTTAGTTAGTTTTCATAATACTTTCAAATAGCTATCTTGTTTTTTCATCAAAAATGAATGCTTTTCCAGCGGAACATTCAGAGAATAATTATATAACTTTACCGCTTCGAGTTGTTCTTTTCATCATTTTTATATTGCAAAATAATGGTAATGAGTCGTGGTTATCTACAAACTGAATTATAGTTATTTTTGGTTTTTCTCTTTACGACTGTCATAGAGATATACTCAAAACAAATTCAAATGTTTCCAGAAAACTTGGCCAACTACTAACATCGACCATCTTTATCTTCGTCTGTTAGGACCCCATCAATTGCAATTATTCTGGATCTTCGATGATTTTTTTTTCAAAAACTTCGAGAAAAAATTCTGATTCACGATGTTTATATCAGCAATAGCTCAAAGATACGATAATAGAATATTGATCAATCTCAAAAACTGTAAAGCCCTCTTAGCTCAAAAAGACGATAATAAGATATGTAGATTCAGTCACTTTGCAAACTACTGTTTTCATCAGTTCTCGCCGGGACAATGGAAAAAATCAGTTATGTCTGTTAGGAAACTACACCACTTTGCGCCCTTTTGATGATGCCGTCCCTTACGTTGGGAAAATTAGGCCCTGATGGCAACAGGGTCTAGATTGCTTATTGGGCAGACGGTATTTATCATTGGAGTGCGTTTTATTCTGCTGTTATTTACTGATAGTCTGCATTTAATTTTCAAAATACTTCCGTAGTTATCATGTTTTTCCATCAAAAATGAATGCTTTCCCATCGGACTATTCACAGAATGCTTGTATTATTTCACCGTTTTGAATTGTTCTTTCATCATTTTCACATTTTGCAAAATAATAGTAGGTAAAATATAGGCAGGAAAAAAAAACAGTATCATAACCATTGTGGGTTTCCTCTTTATGACTGCCGTAGAGACATATTCAAAACAAATTAAAATTCTTCCAGAGAACTTGACAAACTACTACCATCGACCATCATCATTTTCGGCTGTTAGGACCCCATCAATTGCAGAATAACTACACAGATGCAATGTCTCGAAACAAGAAACGCAGATGAATTGGTTCATAAAAGGGAAAGTAACAACTACTGGACAATTCTTTGTTTTTCCGACTCTGTGTTCCTAAATCTTGAACTTTAATTTATGATTGATCTTTTTTTTACGGTTACTCGAAGTTAATATCATTATTGATAATTTTTATAACCATTGATGTGAATTCTTTCATTTTTATTTTCTATTATACAACACAGATAACGTTTTTCTTTTCGAAAACCTGAAGCAAAAAGTTGACACGCAACATTGAAAAAACTATCGGCTTCACCGAGTTCATAGAAGCTTAAAAAATTTTCGGCACAGATTTGTCAACAAAAGTTTCTGGCACAATATCAAAATGTGAACACTTCCTTTTTATCTTGCAACTATTCGGAAAGAAAGCAATAAGAGACTGTTGCAAATCGGAACAAAGATTCAGCTTTTATCAGTGAAAACGGTGAAACCGCAGGTATCAAATGCTTGAACAATGCTAGCCAAATTGATAATGTGTGTAGACTACTTCATAAAAAATCGCATTGCACATTGAAAGTATGATAAAACAGAACAAATTGTTTGAGTGCTTTAGGAAGATCGTTTATCATGAAAAAAGTTTGCACAATTTGAACTTTAATTGCTGTTGTTATATGGTGTGTTAATTATTATGTTCTTGAAACAGGAATTATATGATCTTCAACATCAATCATTAGTCAAAGTTATATACCATAGTTCTACTGTTCCATTTCGATGATATTACGGAAAAGTGGTGGGATAAAATATTAGTCAATTCAACAGACTCGGTTGCATTCTTACGATTGTTCATGAATGAAAGTCTTACATCGAGCAAAAGTGGCACCCAATTATTCATTATTTCACAGTAAAAGTGCGAATGTGTTGAGTCCAAGAAATAAGTATCCAAGTCAGTTTCAGGGACTTGATAAAGCGATCAAGGCACAAAAAGATACCGTTGTTATGCGACTAGTAAAAATTGGGAATTGATTGTTTATGTATCTGTTTGGCGATTATGATAATAGAAGGACAAATACAAAGTAGACTATGTAATGATCTTTTCAAATATCTTCATGACGTATTGGAACAGTAACTTGCGCAAAATTAAATTTGATGAAACCGGCTGAAAACTTACCGACAATCATTAAAAAAAACTGTTTCATCAATCTTACGAATTTTCAAGCAACAGTCGACTGGAATGATCCTAGTTTTTGATCGTCCTAATATCGGAGCTGAACGTTTGCCTCGCTCTTTACCTAACAACCAAGTGGAAGAAAAAAACAATAAAAGATGTTCCTCATTGGAAGTAAGATTCAGACTTTCTTTTCTTCGAACAATTGGTTTTTTGGTTTTGAACGATCTTGTTTGTTCTAGCAGTTTTATCCAAGTTGCGGATATGTATACAACAACAAATAATCAGATTACATTTCATTTTATGAGTTTGATAAAACAGAATAGATTGGTAAAGCGTTTATTAAGGAATTCTTTTATAATAACGAGAAAATAGTATTGGTTTTCGACAATAAGATTCATTGTTGTGAATATCAGGGCTTGGGAAATATTATTTTACCAAAACAAAACTGAGAAATCTTATGAATTTTCACACCACCAATTTGCCAAAGTTTTGTCGTAAAGTTCCATAACGTTCACTGTTACAGTGTGATGATTTACCGCAGTGCTGAAATGAAATATTGATAGATTGTATCTTTTGGTAATTTTATAAAAAATCTAACATGAATCAGAAGATTGAGTATCAAATTATCCGGTGACTCAAATTGAAAATTTTGGCAAGTTGAGTTCAACAAAAAAGCAATTCATTTCAGTTTCAACTATTCGAGATAACGAGCAAGATGTGGAAGAATGTCATTACTTCGAACGAAACGCGACGGATTTAATTTGAGAATTGATTATCCATACGACTGTTCGGTGATGGATATTATGAAAAAAATACTTGAAGAATATTATGTTTCGGCTCTTATCCGTTTCCCGGGTATTTTTAACTTTTCCGGGACCGGAAAAAATAATACCCGGGACCGTCAGAAATACCCGGGACCTAAAAAAATACCCGGGACCAAAAAAAATATACGGGACCGGGTTTTATCAAACAGGTGCCTTTTGGAAATACCCGGGACCGTCAGAAATACCCGGGACCTAAAAATATTACCCGGGACCAAAAAAAATATACGGGACCAGGTTTTATTTTAAAAATGCCTTTCGGAAATACCCGGGACCGGCAGAAATATACGGGACCGAAAAAACTTTTCCGGGACCCAAAAAATTTTTCCCGAGACTCATCTCACTCGATTTTGTGCTCTCAGAAGTTTTTTTGTTGTGTTTCCTAAGCTTTTTCTGA
>GL380282.1:64599-75208 GCA_000143925.2 Caenorhabditis brenneri | reverse complement strand
CAATATTTTTGAGTTCTAAAAAGTGTAAAATCATCAGGAAATCATTTAGAACGTACATCACTCAAGTTTGCCATAGTGGCCTAGAAAACCCAATTTTGGAAAAGTTAGGCCACCGAACTATTTCCATGAAAGTCTACGAATTTTTATTGACCAGATGCACCTTTAAATCATCTATAACTTGTTATAAAAACTTATCCGAAATCTTTATTTACTGCCGAGTTATAGGCGAAATACAAAAAAAAATTATTCTGAGCAATTACACAAAATTTAGTAAAACTCAGCTCAAAATCAATATTTTTGAGTTTCAAAAACTGGAAAATGATCGGGAAGTCGTAATTCACTTAAGTGGTGGACTAGAAAACCGAATTTTGAAAAAGCTAGGCTACCTAACCAAACTTTTCAATACTCACCTTAACCAGAACATACTGTTCCTGTTCCTGAGACACCACATACTGCAAATACACGGCAACCACCACCAAAAAAAGGACTAAATACCGAATCATGTCTATCTACAGACAAAAAAGTGTAAATGAACACGAAAATGGGGACGAGGGTACACACAGTCCAAATTAATAATCCTCCTGTTCCCCTGGGATAATCTGTACTTTCCAATTTTTTGTTTCGTGTTGAATTTAGCGAAAAACTATGATAAATTGGAGATGATGTATCAGCGATTATTCTAGAGATCATAAGTACTCTAATAGAATGGCACCAGACAGACAAACTCCTGTTCTGAAAAAGACAAACTTCTGTTCTTGATTGGAGTTTTTTTTATCTCGGCTCCTGTGGAAGATACAAAAAAGTTGCCAACTACAAACTTGCTTAAAATTAAACTTTGAGCAAGTTTGCTGCTGACAATATTTCCCTAGCTCCGTCCGTTTTTGAGATATGCGCCTTTGAAGTGTTCTGTCTCCTGCGTCTCTCTTGAAAGCCATCTTTGAAGGCGCATATCTCGTTTAGGAAAAGAGCTATAGAAAAATTGTCAACAGCAAACTTGCTCAGAATTCAATTTTAAGGAAGTTTGCTGTGGGCAACTTTTTTCTAGCATTGCACCTTTCTGAGATATGCGCCTTTGAAGTATTTTGTCTCCTGCGTCTCTTTCAGGAGCAGCTTTAAAAGCAAATATCTCAGTTGGGAAAAAAAGTTACAGAAAAATTGTCAACAGCAAACTTGTTCAAAATTAAATTCTGAGCAAGTTTGCTGTTGACATTTTTTTCCTAACACCGTTCCTTTTTGAGATATGCGCCTTTAAAGTCATACTACTCTTTTTCTCTGCGTCTCTTAAACGCGCATATCTCTCCTCCATTACACTACACTGATAACGCGACATCCTTAGTTGTAATCCTCAAAAAACCTAACCGACCTAACCGCGCAAAAATCCAGTTTCTTACAACCAAAAGTGAGGGTATATATAGGTCCACCGTCCTTTTCCAAGTCACCTCATCCGAAAAAAAATGACTGGTGGGACTACGAAAATCCTCTACGCGGCTACCGTATTCTCTTCAGTTGCGATCATTGCCGCACTGCTATTCACCACTTTCATGTACAATGATTTGTACGATTTTCATTCGGAAGTCGAGCAAGAGTTGGGAGGATTTAAGGTAAGAGAGAGGGAGAGAGAGAGACGCAGAGAAACTAGACTGTCTGGTTTCTCTGCGTCTCTCCGTACGTTTGCCTGTTTGTACGGATGTCCGAAAGTCTCGCTGCTCTGCGTTTCTGAAAGGATGTCTGTTCGGATGTCTACATATCCAGATATCCAGATCTCCCGAAATCCGGAAGTCCAGGTATCTGGATGTCCACATGTCTGTCTGTCTATCCGGGTGTCCATACGTCTGTCTACTTATCCGGATTTCCAGATGTATGTCTGTCTATCCGGATTTTCAAATGTTTGTCTGTATATCCGGATGTCCAGATGCCTGCCTGTCTATCCAGATATCTGTCTGTCTGTCTGTCTGTCCGGATGTCCAGATGTCTGTCCGTCTGTCCGGATGTCCGGATGTCCACATTTTATCTGAACATCCTGGTGACCAAACACAGTTAAATCGGGATGTTTGGTCGTCGAGACGTTCAAATATTCAAGACATCCAATTTTATGTTTTTGAAAAATTTGTGTGTCTGGATGTCCGGATATCCTGCTATGCCTCCGGATATCTTGGAAGAAATCCGGATGTCCAGATACATTTCCGGCTGTCCAGACCGATGTCCGGATGTCCGGTCAAGTGTCCGGATGTCCAACCCCAGTTCCATACCGAGTGCCCCTCAATTAGAGGTTTTTTTCAGGACATCTACAACGATGCGTGGTTCTTGGTGAGCTCCGGCTCCTCCAACAAATTCTCCTCCTCCTCCACCATTCCAGAGCACCAAATCTTCAAAAGATCCACCTCAGGATCCTGTAACTGCGGCGAAAAGGCCTCCAACTGCCCCCGCGGACCTCCAGGACCTCCTGGAGAGCCCGGATCCGATGGCTCCGACGGTCAAGCCGGTCCAGACGGTCAAGACGGTCACACCCCGCAAGAGGAGTACGGTAGCTCCTCGGACTCTACCGTATCCTGTCCAGCAGGACCACCCGGGGAGCAGGGACCCGATGGAGTGCCCGGAGAGCCTGGAAGAGATGGAAATCCAGGACAAGATGGTGCACCGGGCAACGAGGGACCCACAGGACCACGGGGACCAACTGGGACCAAGGGGCGGGACGGGCAGCCAGGAAGAGATGGAAATCCAGGAAGACCGGGGAGAGATGGGCAGAGAGGAGTCGGACAACCGGGAAGTCCTGGACAGCAGGGACCCAGAGGGATGGAGGGACCAAGAGGTGCCCCAGGAAACAATGGAAGACCTGGAGAGTATGGAGACGCCGGACTGGCTGGACAACCTGGAAACGATGGAGAGCAGGGACCAGATGGAAATGTTGGAATGTAAGTTTCCCTCAAATTTGGGCCCTAAGCCCAGTTTTGGGCCCAGAAAATTAGGGGTCTTGGGTCGTTCATAGGCTTGGGCCCTAAGTAGGGCCCTGAGCATTGGATTTAGACCCAAGAGCTCCGAAAAAAGGTACTTTTTCCATTTTTCCTAAAACCCAGCGGTCCCGGCGACACAAAGAGAAAGAAACACATTAATGGGTTCCCATTAATGAGATTTTCCTGGTCCTGGGTTGGGCTAGTGTGAGATGGAAACATATCACTGGTTGTAACGTTTTTATCGCGGTGGTCGACTTCTTACCCTCCAAATTTCTGCTTTTTGGTCGGATTTTTGACATTTTGATGTTCCTGGTAGCGTAAAAATGACTAAAAACCGGTGCTGGCAATCTAGAAAAAAAGAAAAAAAGATTTGACCCCGAGGGGGATTGAACCCGGGATGCGAAATTAGAAAACAGCAGTGTTAACCACTAGGCTATTGTTTCACCAGGGTTTTAGTCTCTTTTTTTCCCCTCTCCCCTTTTTCCGGGCGCCGCCGCAACCTGTATGCCGTCTACCTCTCATGTCACCGAGCACCTCATTGGCCTAGTGGTTAGCGCTTCCGTTTTTGAATCTCGCGACCCGGGTTCAATCCCCACTGGGGCCAAATCTTTTTTTCTTTTTTTTTTCAATCTTCCTAACCTACTCTATTTCAGCCCCGGTGAGCCAGGACTCCCAGGAGCCGATGCAGCCTACTGTCAATGCCCCGAACGGACCCCAACAGTCGAGAAGGCGGCAGCAGGTGGCTACAAAGTACGTCGTCGTCTTGTCGTTGTCAAACATGCCAACTAAGCAGTTTCTTTATCTTGTCATCATCATTTTTATTCAAAATGAATTTGTCTTTGTCCTTCTTGTCTTCTTTTTGTGGGGCGCCCTCATGGGTGAGAGTGTGCATGTGTGTATGTTGATTGGGGCCAGATGTGTCCGTGAATTGAATTTTAGAAGGGGGTGAAGGCGAGAGATTTGTTTAATGGATTTTTAATTTTGTTTATTTTTCGGGGGGAGTTATTTGGCGGGTTGGAAATCAAAAATATTTATTTTTCCATTTTTTTGCCTACCCCAACTTTGAAGCACTGTATCTCAAAAACTAGAAAAGCTCGAAAAATGGTCTGAGAGACAAATATGTGTAAATTTTGATGTAGATCAAAACTGCAGTTGACACTTTTTTGATAGGAATTCAAGTTTTTGAGATAATTTGGATTTTCTGAAAACAGCAATTTTTCAGCTTTTCCTTCCTGTTTTCGTAGGAAATTTGTCTGAAAATCACTACAGAATGGTTTTCGAGGCATCTGAAAATAGCAGTCCAAAAGCGAGTTACACTGAGAGAAAAAAGAGAGAGAGAGAGAGTGTGGGACGCAGAGAAAGAGACCGTCTGTGTGTCTGCCATCTCTCTCTCTCTATGTCTCTCGCCGCCGAAAAGGTCACCTCAACTTTGGAGCCCTGTATCTCGAGAACTAGAATAGCTAAGGAAACGATTCAAGCGACAAAAATATGTAAAATTTTGTGTAGATCAAATTGGTAGTTGACAACTATTTGATAGGATTTCTAGATTTTGAGATAATTTGAATTTTCTAAAGGAGACACCTCCAGAAGCGCTCTCACCGCCGAGAAGGGCACCCCTACTTTGAAGCTCTGTATCTCGAGAACCAGAATAGCTAGAGAATTGGTTCAAAAGACAAATATGTGAAAAATTTTATGTAGAGCAAGAGTGCAGTGGACAACTTTTCGATAGGAATTCTAGTTTTTGAGATAATAAGGATTTTCTAAAGAAGTCAGGCATAAAATTATGCGTTTTATGGGTTTTCACTAAGAAACGCTATATGATATTTATGTCATTCTATAGGTAATTTTTTGATCTACAATGTAAAATTCAAAAATGAATAAACGCTTTTTTTGAAGGAATTTTTCCATTGTTCCCTTCAAATTTTGCAAAGTGTTGTTACCTTTCCTATATAAAGAACATTTCTCCTGCCATCATCTTTTACCATTCTGTGTACCGAAGAATCAAGATTACACCCATTTTTTCGCATTTCTCTTCTGTCTGTTTTCCCCTATCTGTTCTTCTTCTTCCGCCTTCTCTTTTCACTTTTTTCTCACTTTTTTCAGTAGTACTGTTGTTGTTTTAACTGTCTACCCTAAAGGCGCATGCAATGGATTCTGCGCCTTTAAGGTAGGATCCTGTCCACCCCAGTCCGTCAGTATCAATAAAAGTGTTGTTGTTTTAATTGTAATTATCTTTTTAATGTAGCAATTTATATGGGGAAAACTGGACGTTTTAGTGTCCTAGAACACTCATTTTCTACAGATTCCCACCATTTTTTCGGGTTTTTTCTTTAAATTCCCACCATTCTTCCTGGATTTCTTTCAGAATTCCACCATTTTTTTTTCTGCAAATCTGTTATTTTTGGCATTTTTAGCGTCCTTTGGTCACTTTTTGTTTGTTCCTTTTCTCTTCTTCTTTCTGCCATCTGAATTTTTTCTCTAATTCTCTCCGTTCTTTCTGTTCTCTAATTGAATTCAGTACACACACACATAGTAAGCGATTCTAATCTGATATTTTTTTGGGGAAATTATCGAGGGAAGACATTAGGAAAATGAGTTTTTTGGAATGGAAACAACGAAAATGGTGTGACTTTTTGGGAAGGAACTGGTTTCTCAAAAATCTTAGAAATGGTTCTTCTGATGGTTTACATAGTTAGGTTCTCTCAAGTTTCCATTTTGGTCTTTTGATTACTCAATGATAGGTTGGTTACTCAATTTTCGGAAAGGTCTTACAGCGAATAACGGCTTATATAATAACGGCCGATTCGTGTTGAGACCATTCTCATGAAAGTTCTTGCGCCTTCACATGGGTTTGGCTGCAAACACTACCTGTTATAATACCGTAAACTCTTTAGCAGAACGTTCGGCCGCTCTAGTATTAACCCCCACTCCAGGTGGCCGTTCTAATACGGGGGGCCGTACGATAAAAGGGGGCCGCTCTGTTTTCAATGTGTTCGTTCCAAAAAAAAAACTCAAAAATTGGTCGTTTTCTTGATTTTTCCGATTATTTTGAGCGTAAATCCTGTTTTTTTTTTGAATTGGAAGTTTTCCGTTTTCTATGGAAACCGTTCAATTAAAGTGAAGCGCTCTAGTTTCAATATCCCCTCAGGGGCCGCTCTATTACAGGGACTGAAAAATTTAAGACGCCGCTCAATTACATAGTTTTCGTTATATGGTTTCAGTTGTTGTCAATGCATTCCAGTGCTGTTTTTCTGATCATGAATAACTGCATTATAAGATTTTTAGAATTTTAGATCGAATAATTCCCTATCGATTGGTATAAACGGCAGTTAGGGTTTTACAGAAAATGTAGGTAAAAAATTCAAAATAACTTTAGGCCTAAATGTTTATTTTTCACCTATATTTTCCGAAAAAGCCCTTTATAAAATATATGACAATTGATAGAAAATTTTTTGATCTACCAGGGCAACAGAAAAAACTTCCAGAATCTGAAAGTTTTGCACTGAATACACCAGTTTCTAAAAACCTGTTGATAAAAATTTTCAAAAGAAAAAGAAGAAAAATACTTTATTTTTGTTTATAAGAAAAATTAATTATTTTTTGGTGAGAAAAGGTGATAGAAAATGAGGGGTTTCGCTTTGTTTTTGTTAGTAGTGCGGGGCTCCCCGAGGGAAATTTTTGGAATTATTTTTCACCAGCCTCAGATTTTAGAATAATATCAAATTCCCACCTCCTAAATATTATCTTTTCCTTCTCAATTTCTCACCTTCCCATCTCATCCCATCCCATCAATCTTCTCCTCGTGTACTACAAATTGTGTGCTCCCCTTCGGAAATCATAATGTTTTGAAGAGAGAAGTACATCAGCTGTCAAAGTATTCGATATCACTTCTCCCCTGGATCCCCTGTGGATGAGATAGGTAGGATGCAACCTCCGTGGGTGAGAAATTGGATGATGGATGGGAAAATGTTTCGCGTTGAAAACCTTTTTTTTTTTTTAAATCTCAATTTTTGACTTTAGAAAGGCTTTTAGCCCAAATTTAATTTGGTGGCCTAGAAATCCATATTTTGATAAAGTTAGGCCATCACTATAAATTTTATATGGCTAGAAGCCCTTTTGAATTTCCTACAAAATAGCCAAAAAACCGATCCGAAATGATCAATTTGAACTGAGTTATTGCTAGAATACTGGAAAATGTTATTCTGAGCAATTTCACAAAATTCAGCATAACTCGGCTCGAAATCGATATTTTTGAGTTCAGAAAATTGGAAAATGATCAGGAAATCATTTGAAACCGAATCCAAATGAATTTGAGATCATGGCCTAGAAGCCCAAATTTTTGAGAAAGTTAGGCCACCAAGTCATTTTTATGCTAGCTTTTGAAATTTATATCCCTAGATCCATCGACAAATTTCCTACAGCTTAGTCTAAAAATCAGGCCGATATCTTCATTTTGAACCGAGTTATAGTCGAAATACTAGAAAATTTTATTCTGAGCAATTTCACCAAATTTTGCATAACTAGGCTGAAACTCACTATTTTTGAGTTCTGAAAAGTAAAAAATGATCAGGAAATCATTTGAAACAGAATCCATACAAAATTGGCATGGTGGCCTAGAAAACCAAAATTTGAGAAAGTTAGGCCACGAAGTCATTTTCATACTAGCTTTTGAATTTTATATCCCTAAATCCGACTCCAAATTTCCTACAGTTTAGTCCAAAAATCTGGCCGATATCTTCATTTTGAGCAGAGTTATAGTCGAAATACTGGAAAATTGTATTCTGAGCAATTCCAAAAAATTTAGCGTAACTCGGCTCAAACTCATTTTTTTCGATATCTGGAAAGTGGAAAATAATCAGGAAGTCATTTGGAACAAAATCCAATTGAACTTGACATGGCGGCCTAGAAAACCGAGTTGTGGGAAAGTTAGGCCATCAAGTCATTTTCATGTTATCTCATAAATTTTATACGGCTAGATGCCCCTTCAAATTTCCTACAAGTCGGTCAAAAAATCGTTCCAAAATCTTCATTTCTACCCGAGTTGTGTCGTCGAAATACTCGGAAACTTTATTCAATATTTTTGAGTTTTGAAAAGTGGAAAATGATCAGGAAGATATTTGGAACCGAATCCAAATAAGTTTGGCATGATGGCCTAGGAAGCCAAAGTTTGAGAAAGTTAGGCCACCAAACCATTTTTTTGCTAGGTTTTGAATTTTATATGACCAGATGCGTCTTCCAATTTCCTACAAATTGATCAAAAGATCGCTCCGGAATCTCCATTTCCAACCGAGTTATAGTCGAAATACTGAAAATTTTTATTCTGAGCAATTCCACCAAATTGAGCATAACTCGGTTCAAAGTCAATATTTTAGAGTTCTAAAAAGTGGAAAATGATTAGGAAATCATTTGAAACAAAATCTACTTTAATCTATCATGATGGCCTAGAAAACCAAATTTCGAGAAAGTTAGGCCACCAAGCCAAAATGACAAAAATGATCATAAAATTTTTTTTGTACAACTTAGAGCAGCGTGTCAGAATTTTATGAAAGGCGGACCCTATTACTGTACCTCTGGTTTTCGTGGTAACACCCCTCTAAGTGAATTCAGCCAGTTTTAAACTAACTGACTTTACTACTGGAACACATTTTTATTATATATTCGAAATATATGACATTCCTGTTACAAAGGGCACCCTCTGGACATTTGAACACCGTCTCTCTATTTAATGATGTTGTTGCTTATCCAACCGTAAAAACACAAAGTTTTTATTGGAGAAGAACATCATACAGGAGGCAATTACATAAAGAAGACTTGTTTCGTGTAGTCCTCGTGAAAAATTTTTTCTAACAGTTTGAATTTCAAATTTCTGAGGCCTCTGTTGTCAGCTCAAAGGTCGGCTCAAAAGTGCCATGTATAGGAAAAGTTTTACGATTTTTATGCCCTTTTATTAGAGGTTTTTCAAGACTTTCCTTTGCCATTTTATATGAAATCGAATCCATAACCCATCTCGTCATTTCCTATTTCCTCTCCTCGTTTTTCTTCAATAAACAATGAGAATTCAACCAGTGAGAGGGGGGAACTCCACGATGACTTTTGTTTATATTTTTTGTATATATAGACAGACGAGGGCAGACCCTCGAGAACTCCTAGGCTCCGATAGGGTCTAGTTTACTCTTTTTGACACTTTTATGTTAGAACTTGTCTTTTTTTTGGATGTCTGGATGTCTGTATGTGTGTCCCGTCCGAAAATTCCGGAAATCTAGATACCCCGATTTCAATCTGTTCAGAAATCTGTTTGTCCAGATGTCCAAAAATACATGTTTTTCTTCTTCATCAGTAATGATTATTTTCCAATTTACAGAACCGAAAAATATTGATTTTGAGCCGAGTTATGCCAAATTTTCTGAAATTGCTCAGAATAAAAATTTTCAGCATTTCGCCTATAACTCGGCTAAAAATTAAGATTTCGTCTTGGTTTTTGGACCCATTTGCATGAAATTCGAAGGCGCATCTGTTGGTGTCAATTTCGCTCAAAATGATTCGGTGGCCTAACTTTCGCAAAATTTGGTTTTCTAGGCCACCATGTCGATTTTGTATGAATTCAGTTCCAAATGACTTCTCGATCATTTTCACTTTTCAAAACCGAAAAATATTGATTTTAAGCTGAGTTATGCGGAATTTTGTGAAATTGCTCAGAATAAAAAAGCAATTTTTTGCAGAATGGTCCGATTGAAAGGAGCGGCGCCGAGCCTTCTCACCTACTGTACTCTCATCATATTTCTATACTTTTTCGTAGTTAGACCCCTTTTTCATAGGATTCAGAGCCAATCGAATACAGTGCCGCCCACGGATCAGAGGGACCTGCTAGATGAGATGGATATTGATTGTGAGGTGAGTGTAGAGTGAGACGCAGAGAAGCTAGACTGTCTCGCTTCTCTGCGTCTCTTTTCCATTTTTGACCTACCCAAAACTCGCAAATTTGACGCCACTAGAGCCTAAAAAACCCGCGAGAGAGACGCAGACAAGCTAGACTGTCTCGTTTCTCTGCGCTCTCGCCTTGAATCAATCGATACAGAATTATTTGATCTACCTTCCAAAAAACATTTTCAGCTCGTCAAAAACGGCACAAAACCCCACATTCCATTCAGAACACCCATAATGAGGAGCCTAGAGGACCGGTTACTGTATGCTGCGGACAGGTACCCGAGGGTCCCAAAAAAGATTACTGTAGCAACTTTCTCACAGGTGTCAAATGTTGAAGTCTATGTATAAATTCAACGATCACCCACTGTCAGAAGAGGAGTCCGAGTTTTCGTTGGCCTATGGGATGCTGGTTTATAAAGAGCTTCCGCAGGTGAGGCGGGGGGTACTGTAGGTACTGTAGTCAGGGGTACTGTAGCCAGATGCGCCTTCGAATTTCCCACAATTCGAACCAAAAACCAAGTCGAAATCTTCAATTTGAACTGAGTTATAGTCGAAATACTGGAAAATTTTATTCTGAGCAATACCACAAAAATGGATATAACTCGGCTCAAAATCAAGATTTTTGAGTTCTGAAAAGCGGAAAATGATTGGGAAGTCATTTGAAACTGATCACATCTTAATTTAGCATGGTGGCCTAGAAAACCAAAATTTGGGAAAGTAGTCCATCAACTATT
>GL380282.1:45985-58279 GCA_000143925.2 Caenorhabditis brenneri | reverse complement strand
TCTCGGAGGTTTTTTTTTTAATAAAAAACCACCGTTTTTTTCCGAAGACCCTTTAAGCGAAAAAAAACCCCCCAACGGGCCGTACTTTTTCTGTTTTGTGGGGGGGGGGGCCATTTTGCAAAAAAACGCTTTTGCGGAAAAAAAATTTCTTTTTTGATTTTAAAAATAAAAAGCCGCGGGAAAACGACCCCACAACGCGGGGAGGTAACTTTATTTCCCAAAAAGGACAGATCCCACACCAGAATTTTCTTTAATTCGGGCCGGCCCGGCCCGGCCCAGCCCGGCCCGGTGGGCCCGGAATTTCAGTACTAAATTTTTCGGCGAATTTATTGTCTTTTTGCTATTAATGTTTACTTCTCGCGTATTAGGGATAGTTTTCAACTGAATTATATTCATTTAAATCAAAAACAATAATTTTTGACTGAAAAGAGTCGATTTCAGTGACAAAATGGTCCGTCTCGATGCAAAACTGTAAAGTTTAGTCGATTTCGGTGGTTTTTCTTTGAGTTATAAGTTTTCTGAGAGAAAAAGTGTGGTGTTTGATGATTTTAATACATTTTTCAGTCAGAAAAATCATGAATTTTCACTAAAAATTCAAAGTTTTTGGCTCCGAAAAATCAAACTTTTTGAACCCGGGCCCGCCGGGCCGGGCCGGGTCCTGAAAATTTTCTCTTGGCCCGGCCCGGCCCGGCCCGGCCCAGCCCGGCCCAAGTTTGGACATGCATGATTTTTTTTGCTAGGTCTCTTATTTTATATGACCAGATGCTCCTTCGAATTTCCTACAATTCCGTCTAAAATTGAATGCGAAATATTCATTTTGAACTGAATTATTTTCGAAATACTGGAAAATTTTATTCTGAGCAATTCCATCAAAATGATCGTAACTCGGCTAAAATGCGATAGTTTTGAGTTCTGAAAAGTGGAAAAGAATTGGAAAGTCATTTGGTACAGAATCCACATAAATTTGACATGGCGGCCTAGAAAACCAAATTTTGGCAAAGTTAGGCCATCAAGCTATTTTTACTCGAATTTTATATCACCATATGTGCCTTCAAATTTGAAACAATTTGGTCAGAAAACCAAGTCGAAATCTCCATTTCGAACCGAGTTGTTGTCGAAATACTGGAAAATTTTATTCTGAGCAATACCGGAAAATTGAATATAACTCGGGTCAAAATCAATATTTTTGAGCTCTGAAAAGTGGAAAATTCTCGATAAGTCATTCAGAACAGAATACGGTACCTACAGTACCCATACCTCTCCAAAATTCCAGGTCCTCTTCATGCTCTCCTCGATCTACCACCCCCAAAACGAGTACTGTCTGGCAGTCGGTGAAAACTCCGAAGTATTATTCCAGAATCTCCTCAAAGAGCTTGCGAATTGTTTCCCCAATGTGCATTTTATGGTAGGTCCCTCCAGGCTCCACCCCTTAGCCACGCCCCCTTTCCAGAAACGCCCACCAATCAAATGGGGCAGTCACGAGATTATCAATTCGGCGTACGAATGTTTGGAGTTTCTGAGCCAATCGAAATCCAAATGGAAATATTTTCAATACTTGTCAGGAGTCGATGTGCCTTTGAAGACGAATTTGGAGATGGTGCAAATTCTAAAAGAGCTCAATGGCACTGCCAATGTGGAGATTAAGAATTATCAATGGCAGAGGTTGAAAGGGAAGAATGTGAGTGGACATCCGGACATCCGGATATGTGGAAAATGAAAAGAAAAAAAGAAAAAAAGATTGGGCCTCAGTGGGGATCGAACCCCCGTCGAGTGTTTCATAGACAAAAGTGTTACCGGCTGCGCCATTTGCGCCACTGGCAGAGAAAGAGAAGAGGCGCTAGAGGTGGCGGCGCCCTTTCTCTCTTTCTCGCGCCGGTGGGCGGGGAAAAGGGGGAGGGGGGTGAGAATCGGTCCGTAATGAAAGACGCGCATTTTCAAATTTTCCACAAAAAAAAACGGTTTCAGTACACCAGCGCCCCACTCCCACTATTCAAGTCATCATTGTCAGCAGTGATACCAAGAGAAGCGGCTAATGAGTTGGTGGGTCTTTGTTCGAGCAAAAATGAGCATATTGACTTGGAAGTCGATATTTTCTAATGGAAACGGATTTTTGTGTTTGAAATCGGCATTTTTCTTTGAAAATCGAACTTTTTAGGCGTTTCTGAGCGAATTAGATTGGTGGCCTAACTTTCTCAAAATTTGGTTTTCTAGGCCACCATGCCAATTTTAAATAGATTTTTTCCAACTGACTTCTCGATTATTTCCCAGTTTTCAGAACTCAAAAATATTAGTCTTGAGCTGAGTTATGATCACTTTTATGAAATTGCTCAGAATAAAATTTTTCGGTATTTCGACTATAACTCTGCTCAAAATGAAGATATCGATCTGGTTTTTGGACCAAAGTACAACTAATCAAAAAGCGCAGCTGGCAATCATGAAATTTACTCGATGGACTAACTTTTTCAAAATTTGGTTTTCTAGGCCGCCTCCCTAATGCCCCGGAATATTCTGGAGTTCCTCGAAAACACCGGAATCGCCGATGAGGGGTTCTGGGGTACCCTTTTCGGCAACAAGAAGCTCTTCAATATCCCCGGATCTTTGGATTTCAAAGAGTACATTGACTACCGGGACACCCAAAATTTGACATGGCCAACTGACGGATGGAAATATTATATATCCCGGGATCAAACATGGACAAAGACCCAATGTCACAATTATATGACCTCCGGATCGTGTGTCTATGGAATTGGGGATGTACCTCGACTTCTGAAGTCAACTGCTCTGGTGGCGCACAAATTCTATTTGAAGTCGGAGCCCGAGGCGTATTTTTGTATTTTGAAAGTGAGCTTTTAGAAAATTTGAAATATCTCAAGAACTAAGAATTCTATCAAGAAGTTGTCAACTGCAAATTTGATCTACATGAAATTCTACACATATTTGTCTCTTGAACCATCTTTCTAGCTCTTCTAGTTCTCGAGATACCGGGCTTCAAAGTTGGGGTGCTCTTTTCGGCGGTGAGAGTGAGAGAGACGCAGAGAAACGAGATTGTCTAGCTTCTCTGCGTCTCACTCTCCAAGGATAGCAAACTCGCTCCACTGACAACTTGTTTTTTTCCAGGAAATCCGTCGTCGTTCCCTCTCCCCGGATCCCGATTTCAGTGTAAAAAAGTATTCAGAACTACCCACGGTGGAGCTGGCGCGTGGTTTGAAATACTCAGAATTGACGCACAAGAATTGGATGTTATGATTTTTTTTTTAGGTTTTTTAAAGGTTTTGTTTAGCTTTAAAGAAGGATTAGAGGAGGTTTTAGCATTGGAGCGCGTTTGCGTTTTTACCAAATTTCAGATTTTTTCCACAAGAAGTGCGCCTCTCCTCCCTCCCCCCCCTTTTCCCCGCAATATCAACGCCCTCCCTTCCTTCGGCTGTCGTTTGCACCCGCGGCCTAGTGGATAGCGCTCCCGTTTTTGAATCTCGATACCCGGGTTCAAGTCCTCTTGTGGTCAATTCTTTTTTTCTTTTCTCTCAAACCTCCCTAATCCTTCTTTGCATCCTTATCATCATATTCCAACGGGTTCACACGGTCTTTTTGAACTTTTTATCTCTTTTTCTAAATATCATTTCTTTTTTCAGTGTTTCTCAGGGCGATTCTCTCGTTTTTGTTGTTATTTTTGTCATTTCTTTGCGAATAAAAAATGTGGACGTTCTTTCCGGTGGCGTGGTCTTGACACTATCTTTGATACGAGGAGGAGATAAGATTGATTCGTCACGTGTGGAAATTCTTGATGTCACATTAAAAAAAAGATTTTAGATCGCGGCCTAGGAAACCAAATATTGAAAAAGTTAGGTCACCAAGTCATTTTTATTCAAAAGCTCGAGTTGTATATGACCAGAAACACCTTCAAATTTCCTGCAAATCAGTCCAAAAACCAGGTCAAAATGTTCATTTTGAGCGGAGTTATTGCCGAAATACTGGACAATTTTATTCTGAGCAATTTTAAAACCTTCAACATAACTCGGCTGAAAATCGATATTTTTGAAGTGTAGAAAGTGGAAGATGGTTAAGAAGTCATTTGGAACAGAAATCGTACAAAAATGGCACGGTGGCCTAGAAAGCCAAATTTTGAGAAAGTTAGGCCACCAAATCAATTCGAGCGAAATTTATATAAACAGATGCGCCTTTTAATTTCCTGCGAATTGGTCCAAAAATTAGGCCGGAATATAGATTTTTAGCCGAGTTATGGTCGAAATACTGGAAAATTTTATTCTGAGCAATTTCGCGAAATTTAGCAAAAATCGGCTAAAATCGATTTTTTCGAATTCTGAAAAACGGATTTTTTCACAATTGATGGCAATTTTTGTCGTGACATTATCCTAAAAACCTCCCACGTTTCTTTTTCTTTGTTCTCATTTTTTTTCAAAATGTGAGAAATGCTCCAAAACTATCCATTACTCTGTCCATACTCTACTCGAGATGTGGATCTCCGAAATCAAAGGTAACCATACTCACTTTTCTACAAATCGTATAATTTTTCCATTTCCAGGGTTTCTAACCCTCATCTTCCTATGCTCCGTGTGTGCAAATACCAAAAAGATACTGGATCCAGAAGAGGTTTACTCTCCGATCAACGGATCGATCTACGACAGACTCATGAACTCTCCAGCAACCAAATATGAAAAAGACACAGTAATGGGCTCATTAAAATCGATTCTTGCACACATTCCCGATCCTTCAAATTGGACAAGTTTCACTGAAGTGATTCGTGAAGGAAAACTAGTGGAGAATATTGAAAAACTCGGTGGAGAGAAGAGTAAAAACGCAGTGGATTTTCTGCAATATGTTCTGGAAAAATCGAAAGACAAGACTGCTATGACTGGATATTTGGACGCTTGCCTGGAATTCTTAAGCCTGGAGAATGTATCGAAAACGGAGAAAATGTTGATAATGGCGGATTTTTTGACACCTTCTGAATACAGTACTTGGTATAAGGGAAATGAGAAGTTGGCAGATGCTATGGGTGCAAGGAAGGTCTTTGTTTGTGAGTTAGCTATTTTTTCATACTTGTCCGAGCCGAGCTTTTTGAAATTTCCAGGGCCCCGCGCTGAAAAATTTGACTTTTTTCGAAATTTCTTTTTTCAAAATTCTAGTTGTTTCGATCAAAATTCAGGAATTTCTTGTTCATTTTTTGTTTGAAGATAAATTTATAACCAAAAAATGCCCACGGTAAATTTTTTCGTATGTACAATTTTTTTCTCGGTTTCTACGCTCCATCTCACACGGACTTTTACAAATTTCATATTGCGTCTTTAAAATCTGACAGTAAGCCGCGCTTAAGCTGAAGGAGCGCGCACCATGTTTCCAGAGCACTTTTCAGTAATAAATTTCGATTAAATTCTGTCAATATTATATTCAACATGATGCGAAGAAAAATTTCTATTCAATTTGATTTTAAAAAGCTTAGGCCCTGATTTTTATTTTTTCCAAAAAATGAGAAAAATGTCTACGTATCGCTGAGTCGTCACGCAGTTAGCATGCGAATGAAACCTTTTGAAAACACGTACAAAAAAAATTCACCGTGACTGCCTTCTCAACAAAAATTTGTGGAATTCATAAAAAATTCAATTTTGGAAGAAGGCGCGAAAAAAAATTTTTGAATCCAGGCCCATTAAAATTCTGAAATGGTCCGGCCCGCGACAAGCATGATTTTTTTGAAGATCTTTTCCAACTTTTTTTGTTTCAGTCCCCCAAAACCAAATCTATTACCTTGTGAAGTATTGGAATGAGAATCCTATCCTGAATGAATCGATTCTCACTGATAAACTGGAGAAGTTGTCGAAAATAATGCAAGGAAGAGAACTCTTCATGACTAATTTTGTTCAACTTCTACAAAACTTCCAAAACCGTTCGAGATCGCTTTCTTCGAACATTTTGAATGGATTTCAAAGTTGGACTGAAATCGATTCTTTAACTCTTTTCAATGGAGTTGATGAGGTTTTCGACGATCTCGTGGATCCGAGACTTCTTGATTTCAATTTTACTTTGATTGAAACAATCGAACACAATCTTATGGAGCATCCTGACTTTGAAACCAGATTGATGAATCAATTGAAAAACGATCGAGTCAAAAACTATTTCAATCGTATTGATAAGAAGAATCGTGCTGATGCTCTCGTCAACTACACTTCGTTATTCGTTCCAATGGTCAAAAGTTACAAACAAAGCCGATTGGATTTGTTTTCAAAGTTTCTCAAAGAGTACACATCTTTTAAAAACTCTACGAAGATCTCTTTCGGAAACATTTTGACCAAAAATGCGACGAGATATGAATGTTGGGATATGTGGAAAAGTCAATTGGTATCGAGTGATATGGAGAGAATGGTGAAACTTGTGCATGAGTTCTTGGAGGGGTTTGGTATCGTAACTTGTCTCTGGAAGATTAACGACATCCGGGGTGAGTTATTTTCTAGGCTCTAGCCTAGGAAGGTTGTTGAATTTGAGATCGCGGTAGGCCGCGAACGACAGTGGGTACGCTCCCGTTTATAGTTTCGACAGATTTTTTTTTGAGAAGTTTCTATATCTGAAAGGTGGATAGAACTCAGAAATTATTGTATCATTGAAACTCCTTCAATAGAACATGAACTCATAAACATCACTGTTTGAATTTTATTAAATGTCCATGAGTCACACTTCCACCCAGTTTTTATAATGTAAAAGCGCTTATGTAGGCCTTTGAGAAATATTTTAACTTTCGTCCTTGTGGCGCAGGCGGGTAAGCGCTTGTACCCCAATCCGTATAGTACTCAAGTTGGACCCTACGGATGGCAATTATTTTTGTCTTAACTTGAAAAATGGTAAAATAAAAAAGTTGTGCATGTATCACACTCTACGACAAAATGCACGAAATCACAATATTGATAACAATTTTTTTGAGTTCTGTCCATCTTTAAAATGAATCTTAGAACCCTCCGCGGCCGTCAACAAACATCTCATGAATGTGGCAATATATATTCTTCATTTTCAGATATTGCTCGACTGTCCAAATTCTTGAACCGGCATATTGAAAGTGGTGACCTCCTTGCCATGTTGTCAGTGAACCAAACATACAAAGAAGCCCTCCAAGTCATACTCACTGAGACCAAAACTCCATCTCGCAGTTCCTATCGGCGTATTCTGAAAGTCCTCAAACCCATAAGCGACACCGAGGATTTCTATGATTTCCTTACTGCTGTTGATCTTCATCGTGGCCCCACATATGAACAGCTTTGGATGGCGATGAAACAGTTTTTCGAGTACTCAGAAGACCAACAAAAGAATTATATAGAGACAAATTTCGGTGACAGCAACAGTAGTCTTGCACAGTTTTTTAAGACAATCCAGCCATCTTCCGTGGATGATCTCGATGTTACTTTGATGAAGACATGGGAACAATGGACTACTCATCAAATGTTCGGTTTAATAGATCTTGCATGGAAGAGTCATGTGATGAAACGCTTTTATCCGGAAAACGAAAAAAATAAACAGACAATAGAAATGGTGGAGCGTGTGTTGGATGAAAACGTTTCATATAAAGATTGCGAACACTTTTGGGATATCGGAAAAGACGATGATCGTGCGCGGCTTTTAAAAGAACTTATTGTAATATTGGATGACACCTTTGGAAAGATGTCATGTGAGACAAAGCCGCCATTGCCTTCACCTGACAATATGCATTTGCCACTTTGAAGCTCAAGAGGTCCAAGTTCGAATTGAAAAGGAAACTTATCTTACTCAATGAGAATAAATGTAGATTTTTAGTTTTTTTTTTTTCAAATTGAAATTTTGTGGATTTTTGAAACCGATAGCTCAAAGAAAGATTAGGAGAGGTTTTCGCATTGGAGCGCATTTGCATTTTCCACGATTTCCAGATTTTTTCCACAAGAAGTGCGCCTCTCCCCTCCCCCCTCTTTTCTCTCGCAATATCTACGCCCTCCCACCCCTCTGCTGACGTCTGCACCCACGGCCTAGTGGCTAGCGCTCCCGTTTTTGAATCTCGACACCAGGGTTCAACTCCTCTTGGGGTCGAATCTTTTTTATCTTTTTTCTAAACCCTCCCTAATCCTTCTTCGCATCCTTATCATCATATTCCAACGGGTTCACACGGTTGTTTTGAACTTTATCTCTTTTTCTAAATATCATTTCTTTTTTTTAAGTGTTTTTCAGGGTAATTCTTTCGTTTTTGTTGTTATTTTTGTCATTTCTTCACGAATAAAAAATGTGGACGTTCTTTCCGGTGGCGTGGTCTTGACACTATCTTTGATACGGGGAGGAGATAAGATTGATTATCAGTTCAAAGACTAATTTCGTCATTTTGATTGGAATGTCTTTGAAATTTGAGAGATAATTTTGGCTATATTTGGAGACTTGAAGGGTGCAAAGCATGCTTTGTCACGTGTTTTTTGGAAAAAAAAATTTAGATCGCGGCCTAGAATACCACATTTTGAAAAAGTTAGGCCACCAGAACATTTTCATGCAAAATCTCGATTTTTATATGACCAGATGCGTCTTTGAATTTCCTACAAATTGGTCTAAAAACCAGGTCAAAATGTCCATACTGAGCCGAGTTTTAGTCAAAATACTGGAAAATTTTATTCTGAGCAATTCCACAAAGTTGAGTATAACGCGGCTCAAAATCGATATTTTGGAGTTCTGAAAAGTGCAAAATAATCGATACGTCACTTGGAACAGAATCTACAAAAATTTGGCATAATGGCCTAGAAAACCAAATTTTGGTAAAGTTAGGCCACAGAGCCACCTAACAAGACTACCAAAACAACATCAGGCAACAAGAAACACCACATCAAGTCCACATTTTTCTTATTTTTCGTTTTGCAGGAAAAAAGATCAAAACGTGTTGATTGATTTCTTGGTTCGTTCTGTTCTTCTCTAGAAAAACAGCAATGATGTTTCAAACAAGGTCATTTCTAAGAGATCTGATCATAAAATGACCATATTATGTCTAGTGGTGTGATATTTGGTGTTCCAAGATGTTTTGAGGGCACCCCCAAGACGTCAAAAGTGTTTAGAAAAAAAGAAAAAAGGATCTTCCGTTGCGGGGAATCGAACCCCGGCCTTATGGGTGAGAGCCATAAATCCTAACCACTAGACCACAACGGAGCGTGATGAAAAAGAGAAGGAGGGCGTAGATAAGAGAGGGGGAGGTGGAAAAGAGAAACGAAGTGGGGGGGGGGAGTGGTGTCTTGAGTTTCTAGTGTGGATAGAAGAGATTTTTGCTCAGTGTAAGGTACTACTGTAGTTCGTGTCGAGACCAAGTGTGACCCTTTAAACCGATTATAACGGGAATATTAATTTATGAACAAGACTGTATTATGAGGAAAGAGAATGTCCTGGAAAAGTGTTTTTGGCACGGTGCCAAGTTTTTTGCATCCCAACTTTGAAGCCTTGTATCTCGAGAACTAGAAAAGCTGGAAAAATGGCTCAAGAGACAAATATGTGTGAAATTTTATGTAGATCAAATTCACAATTGACAACTTTTTGATAGAAATTCTAGTTTTTGAGATATTGGCCTATTGCCAAGTCATATGCGTTCCCTCCTCCATCTCAACACTGAACTACGTTTTACATTCAATTTTGTTGTTATCTAGTGAAAACCAAACCAAAACAGTTCCTCGTTTTGATCTACTTTGTGTCTTCTTGTTCTCTTTCGTCCCAACTGGTTTACCCTTATCAATAAAAACTAAGATCAAAATCAAATCGTTTTATTGTTCGTTTGAACTTTTTTGATTTTTTTTTCTTGGAAACAATCGAAAAAATCAAAAAAACAAAATAAAAATAAAGCTAAAATCGTATGCTTAAAGCTAGACAAAAAAATGATCGAGATGTACAGACAATTTTGAAAAATACAGTGAAAAAAAAAACTTTTACATATAGGCATATATAAAAGCTTCGTCGAGTTTCGAAACCTTTTCGTTTCTCTGCGTCTCTTGCTTCTCGATTCTCTCGATATCCTCAGAAATTGGGACCCACTCCACTCCTCCACAGCATCCACGGAGCTCCAAATCATAGGAACGGGTGACGGTGAATAGACAGAGAATCGGATAGGACAGGACCAGAAGGGCAACGGCGATGATCACAAAGGCGAAGAGCACGGGCTCCGAATAGAAATAGAGAGTTAGAGCAGTGGAGACGGAGATGATGAGCAGGTAGATGCAGGTGACGATTCCGCGGAGCACACTTCCAGAGATGAGCATTTTTGGATGGAAATTTTAGAAAGAGTAGAGGAAAATTTATTGAATTTCAGGTGGTGGCTGGGTTGGCATACCGAATTATTGCGCTCTGTTTTCATTTTATACTGCGAAAAGTGGGAGGACTCTCATAGACTGTTAGAATAGTGGAGACGCCAGAGAACAGGTTGGATCTGTCGCCGACATGCCGCTATTCTGCCTCGACGTCTTCTGATGTGTCGCCGGGGTCTCCCCCACTCTATCAGATGGTGAAGGGATAGAAATATCTCTGATGGTATCAGATGTGAAGGGAGAGAGAGAGGGAGAGAGAGAGAAAACACATATACACGTGAACAAGTACGAGACTATTATTGTTGCCCAAATTTACTTTTTTTTTGTGAGTTTGGCCAAAAAAAAAATCGAAAAACACAGGTTTTTGTACGGGGAAAGCACGGGAAAAACCACGGGGTGGTCTCGAGGAGTAAATAAGCAAAAAAACAAAAAAAAAACTTTTGCACCCAGGTGGGGTCGAACCCGGGAGTGTGGGCGCGTCAGGCAAAAGCGTAACCACTGCGCCATGGCACGGCAGATGGCAAAGGGTGGAAGGGAGGCGAAAAGCGCGCGGCCTTCAGGAAAGCAGGGGGGGGGGAGAGACGGTAATGAGATGTAGGACGATGTGAGCAGATGTTGGGTCCCATCACGAAAATACCGTATCTCAATAAATATTGCCCGGACTGACCTGGAAAATAGATATTCAGAATCAGCGCATCAAGACGGTCCCCTACAGTACAACCATGTCTAGGTCCTAAAAAGGGCTCATCACGAAATGAAAAAAAAAACTACCGTATCTCGCTCAATTTTCGTCGAATTCAAATGCATCTAGATATTCAGAATCACCCTGCTAAAACGGTTCAAATGAGTATAATCAAGACTAGGTTTGGAGGAATTTTTGATTTCTGAAAAGGCTGGGTCCCACCACGAAAATGCAAAAAAAAACTACCGTATCTCGGTCAGTTTTTGTCGAGTACAGCTCAATGAGCCGGTTCTAATGAGTATAATCATGGCTAGATTCGGAAAATTTTTTGATTTCTGAAGGTTTTGGGTTCCACCACGAAAATGCAAAAAACTACCGTAACCCAACAATTTTTTGTTTCGAAAAAATATCCGAAAAAACCAAAACAGAACAAAAAACATGTTGCTGGTCATGTGACTGGCGGGGGTAGGGGGGTTATTCATTGAATTTCAAATTTTATGAAACACTTTTTCCAGGAAATTCAGAATTTTGGAGATGTTAGGTGCTAGTTTACCAAATAATTTTTATAAATAAATGAAAGAAGTACGGTAGCTGTCTGGTTTTTGTTTATAACACAGATACAGTAGGAATATGTAGTTCCTGGTTCGAAAAAAGATTTTTATCCGTGTATGTGCCGTCTTGTGTATGTGACCACCGAACAAGGAAGTCAGCGGCTCGTGGTTATCTTCGTCTCGGGCAGTTTGATTTTTTGATCTACTTATGGGTTCAATTTTCGGTGAAAAGTTCGAAAACTTTAAAAAAAAAAAAAAAACTAAATTATCTCCAAAACTAGAATTCCTATCAAGAAATTGCCAACTACGAATTTGATCTACATAAAATTTTTCACATATTTGTCTCTTGAACTAATTTTCTAGCTCTTCTAGTTCTCGAGATACAGGGCTTCAAAGCTGGGGTGCTTTTTTCAGCTCCTTTTCTTAATTGCTGGAGAAAAATCAAAAAATCTCAAAAACTAGATTTCCTAGCAAAAAGTTTTGAACTGCGAAGTTGATCTACATACAATTTTACACATATTTGTCTCTTGAACCATTTCTCTAGCTATTCTAGTTCTTGAGATACACGGCTGCAAATCTCTGATCGAAAAAACTTGACACCGTGCCAAAACAACACTTTTCCAGGACATTCTCTCTCCTCATAATACAGTCTAGTTCATACATAACTATTCCCGTAGTAATCGGTTTAAAGGGTCACACTTGGTCTCGACACGAACTACAGTAGGAACTTTCACTGTGCAACAATCTCTTCTATCTACGCTAGAAACTCAAG